>JAXCGZ010017990.1:22500-30952 GCA_037179515.1 Halocaridina rubra | reverse complement strand
TATTCAAAATTGTGGACCATCATTATCCTAGCTGGCTATTTGATTTAAAAACAGTCAGGGATATAAGGGGAACCAACACAAGACAGAGCAGTGAGCTCTTTATTCACAGAACAAACACAGAAGCAGGTTCAAAGATGATCACTATCAAAGGGACAACACTCTGGAATAATATTCCAGAGCATCTTAAAAATGCATCCTCCTTCACAGCTTTCAAAGGCAAACTATATAGTTTTCTTTTGGACAAATAGTTGCTTCTCATTAAGAACTAATTATTCTCATTGTAAGGAAACAAATATGGAAATGATGCCGATAATAACGATCCTGTATCTAGTGGCATACTTACTACTTTATTATTAACATTATTGTTAACATTTTTATTACAGCATTATTATTTTCTATGAAAGCTACATTTAATTTTACTATATGTCTAACCCTCTTATTTATTAGTTGAATTACATGTCTACTTATAAGTTACTATTAATGTTGAATAACCATTGTACAAAATGGATATAAATGTTTTGATTTGATTTGATTTGATTTGATTCTCGGCTGTGGACATATCAAATTTATATTGTTACCTCTGGTTCCATGGTTGTGTTGAATAAATCTAAGTAATTTTCTGTTATTATTGTTATCATTAACATCACTATGTATAATAATAAGACAGAAATATTGTATCAAGTAATCAAATTTAAGCAAGTTTAGCTCCTTGAATAAAGAGGAAGTTGAGTCATATTTTCCACTATATGTAATAGTTCTGATCAGTTTTTTCTGAGTTACAAATACATCCCTTACAATTGACGGCCAAGTACAACCCTAGATGGACAAACAGTATATAATATGAGGATAACACAGGGAATAGTATATGCTTTTTAAGACCTCATTTGTTAGGTTATGGCGAATTTTATACAAAATTCCACACGTCTTGGACAGTTTTGAGCAGACAGATTGAATATGATATTTCCAACTTAAATTTTCATCAATAATTACTCCCAAAAATTTCTCACAAGCAACTCTTTTAACTTCATACCCATTCATATTAACTTGACCAATATTGTGTACTACAGATCTATTTTGAAATAAGACATAGTCAGTTTTGGAAACATATAGCTTTAATTTATTAATAGAGACCCAGTCGTTATTTTTTTCTAGTTCACTATTTAAAACAGAATGCAGGTGGTCAAGGTTATTATCATGCAAGAGAAGGTTGGTGTCATCTGCATAAAGAATATATTTGAATTTTTTACTGGCATTGGAAATATCATTTATATAAACTAAAAATAACAGTGGACCCAGTATTGATCCCTGTGGTACTCCCCTCTCAATAGTTTGCAACAAAGATGCTTTCCCATTACAATATACGGCTTGTTTTCTATTTTTCAAGTAGCTCTTAAATAACTGTAATGGTGTTCCCCTAATACCCACACAAGTTAGTTTTTCTATTAGTATATCATGGTCTAATGAGTCAAATGCTTTGGACAAGTCTAGGAAAACCCCTGCTACAAAGTTTTTATTTTCCAAATTTTGATAAACATCACTTGTAAAGTTCATTATTGCTTTTTCAGTGGTCTTATTATTACGGAATCCGTATTGATTTTCAAATAATAGGTTGAGCTTTTCAAGGAATTCTTTAAGTCTGTGAACAATCGCTTTTTCAAACACTTTACTTAAGGACGGTAAGATTGATATAGGTCTATAGTTTTTTTCATCATCTTCATTGCCTGACTTGAATATCGGTATTACTTTAGCACTTTTTAGTTTGTTTGGGAAAAAACCTTGCTGAAAACATAGATTGATTATGTGGGTAAGTGGGGTACCAATGTAATGGGCAGTGACCTGGAGTAGTTTTGATGGAATTTCATCATATCCCGACACTGTATTTGGTTTTAAGGTTTTTACATATTTATTGACTTCCTCCCTTGTTACAGGATACAAGTAAAACGAAAAGTCTGGTGGATTATTAAGAAACTGACGGTGTGAGTTTTGTTGCACATTTTGTTGTTCCTGTGTTGGTTGTGCTATGGTTAAGAAATGATTATTAAAGATATTAGCAGTGTGGTCATTATAATTTTTTAATTTGATTTCCTTTGAATGAATAAATTGTTTTCGTCCCATTAGGCTGTTTATTGTATTCCAGGTGGACTTGTTGTTTCCTTGTTCCTTCTTAAGCTTATCCTGCAAATATCCATATTTTGCAGCTCGAAGTAGTGTTACTAATTTGTTCCTGTAAGCTTTATATCTGGTTCCAAAGACAAAGGCCATTTTGATGCAAGCCTTTCTAATTGGTGTTTTGCTTTGATACTATTTATTAATCCTGCAGTTATATGTGGGCATCTGTTGTTTTTATTATTTACAGTCAGTTTTCGTAGAGGAAAGCAGTCTAGAAATTTATCTCTAAATGTACAGTGAAATTTATTAAAAGATTCATTTGCGTTATTTAGGTCTATGATATGTTACCATTTTTCATGTGATATATCTCTAGTAGATTTAGCTATGTTATCATCAGAGTAATGTCTTTTTTCTACATATGCATCAAATATATGTTCTTCTTTTTTAAACTGGGAGTATACTGCGAAATGATCTGTTATGTCGGTGTACACTATGTAATTGCTTATGTTGTCTTCAAGATTTGTGGTCCAGCTATGATCGATTAGAGATGCACTATATTCAGTTACTCTCGTATGTTTAGTAGTTAGTGGAAAGCAGCCATGTGAATACATTATGTTTATAAAATCAGTTACTCTTTGATCATTTATTTTAAACAAGTCTAAGTTCCAATCACCAAATAAGTAAATAGTTTTGTACTTTTTTCTATCTGCAAAATTAAATACTTTCAGTAAAGCTCCAAGGAATTCAGGCATGTTCCCCTTCGGTGGTCTATATACAGATGCGAAGAAGCAATTTTCCTTACCATTATGTACCTATACACTAACACATTCAATGAATCATTCCATCATACTGCACTCCTTTATAACACTCGAGCTATACTTATTAGCTACATACATACATACACCTCCGTCTTTCCTGTCTCTGTTCTGAGTGTACATATTATAACCTGTTATATTGTACAATGATTCAATATCATTATCCAGCCTAGTCTTCAAAAAAACCATTACATCACATATATTATTTTCTGTTAAACATTGATCAACAAATATTTTAAGATTTTTCGCAAGTTCATTTAAGTATATATAAGTAGAAAAAGTGTTGGTTGCGTTTCTCATATTATTCAAAAACAAATCTATTTCATTTTCTAGATCAAGTGGGTTAAATATCATCTTATCAAGATCATTGATACATAAGTAATTTGGAAGTACTTTGTCGTTTTTTGTTAGCCTTATAAGTTCATCGTCACTAATGGAATAGTATGGAAGATATCTATTTACAGCTATGGTGAAGAAATGAATTACGCTACTTTTACATTTACTGACTTACAAGTTACCATTTATTTCTTCCAAATCTTACTGGGTTCTTCTGGCCATTTATTGGTTTTGGGTTAGAGCATTTTATAGCGCCCGTGGTGGGAGACACGGCGGGAGGGGGTGCGGGTGATGACATATCGCTCACCCCCCACTCCCGCGCCCCCCACCCCTGCACCACCGATCCTGGTCATCTCCTCAACCACCCCACCCACCGCGCCAGCCACACTCTCGGTGTTATATCGTTCCTTCACGATGAGCTTAGTATACCTAAAGTAGGCTATTTTCCCTTCTGATCTAGCCTTTTTAAGTAGTGGCATCTGTGCAGATTTATTGCCTGTGATGCAGCACACAGGTCATCATTAAGGTAGATCTTGGTGCCTTGCAACTTTTCGGCATTTTGCATGACCGTCTCTAAGTCACAGTAGCGGGAGAAACGAACCACTATGGGGTGAGGTTTGTCATCACGAAGTGGTCCCACCCTGTGTGCCCTCTCAAACGTCATGCCTTCCAGCCGTAATTTATCAACTAGCAGGGCTGACACCATCGTCAGTTGTTTGCTCCCAGGTCTCCCCATCTCGTCGCTCCTCTACACCGCTTAATCGGATGTTGTTTCTTCTGGAATAATCTTCTTGGTAATTCAAGCGTTCCTCCAAGGTGGTTATTTGTTGATTTGCAGAATTTATTTGTTGAGATAGATTATCGATTGTTTATTTGTCATTAATCTTTTCTTTCTCATGAATTTTAATAGTTGATTTGAGGTCTTCAGTTTCTCTCTGGGTGAACTCCAGGCTTGTTGTAAGGTCGGAAACTTTGGATTCGAGTGATTTTATCCTGTCACTAAGCTGTTTCACCATTACCTCCATAGCATTCTTATATGCATTTTCTTGAGATTCCAATAGTTTGGTAATAACAGTTGGATCCATTGTTGTTAAGCAGAGGTGCGGTGGAAGCTCATTGACGTCACAACACCAATGCGCATGCGCAGAAATCAGCTAACGGGTCAAGAGGGGATGTAGAGTAGGGATTCAAATATTTCAATTATTTCACTTAAAAAAAAAAACAAGTTCAGCACTACTCACAACTCATGCAAATCCTTCTAGAGAGTCACTGTGGTCTTAGATACCTTGCTTGGGTGATTTAATGTCCGTAGCAGGTCACGGACTCTTGTTTATTTCTAAATATTGGAGAGCTCTCCACTTGTAAACAGAGCCAATCACACACCTATTAGTATTATTATTATTATTATTATTATTATTATTATTATTATTATTATTATTATTATTATTATTAATATTATTATTATTATTATTATTATTATTATTATTATTATTATTATTATTATTATTATCATTATTATTATTATTATTATTATTATTATTTTTATTATTATTATTATTATTATTGTTATTATTATTATTATTATTATTATTATTATTATTATTATTATTATTATTAGTAGTAGTAGTATTGAATACGAAAAAGATCCAAACTTATGTACTGTATCTTATTTATATTTATGAACATCGACATTGCTTGCGGTTCACACTTGAGTCATCTTCATAGACTCAAAGCAAGAAACTGATATAAATATAGAAGAATATATTTCGATTAAATTAGTTTGAGGCTCCTGAAGATTCTCGACAGTTCTAAATATTTAGCCCTGGGGATGCGATGTGGCACGTCTTTGTCTTTGTGAGTACCTCAACTAACAAATATTTTGCCCTCTATGCAGCCCTGAGTAGGGCATCGCATTTGCAGGAACAGGTTAGACAGAAGAGGTGTTTTCAGGAACGGTATATACAGTATGTTGCAAAGAGGGCCACAGCACGTATATAGGAGAGAGGGCTAGAGACCAGTCTTTAAAGACCATGACACGGTATTTATGAAATTTATTATCTAAGCATTTCCGTATCAAGCTGTTCATTGGATATTGATCATAGGATTAATTTTATCAATAGACGCTTAGTATTTGAAAGTCTTTCAATTCCAGTGAAAGAATTATAGGAGTTTTTATTAATTTTATTTCATTTATTTGATGGTAAGAAAGGAATTACGTCTGAAGGTCCTTTGATTAGAAAACTAATTTAGAAACAAAGTAATTTAAAACTTCAAATGGGGAGAAGATGGGGGAAGCCGCACTTCTTTGTCCATTGAGGCAAAGAATCTACAGGTTATTGATTTCATCTTCATCTCACTAGCTCTCAAAATGACCAAGAGAGCACATACGCGGTATCTCCTGTGGTTATAAACTAAGAATAGCTAGACAATACACACACACACACACACACACACACATACACACACACACACACACACACACACACACACACACACACACACACACACACACACACAATATAAATGGCATAGTAAGGGCAGCATATGCATTCTTATCAAATGTAAGGGTAGCCTTCAGGCACATGGACAAGGAAATGTTCAGAAATATTTATGTAACCTATTTGAGGCCAAAACTCGAATATGCAGCCCCCTTTTGGAATCCGCACTTGAAAAAGCACATAGCTAAGCTTGAAAAAGTTCAAAGACATGCCACGAAACTGGTGCCAGAAATACGCAATCTCAGTTATGATGAGAGGCTGAGGGAATTAGACTTACCATCACTCGAAGCTAGAAGAGTGAGGGGGGGATATGGTGACAGTCTTTAAATTCCTTCATGGTTATGATAGAGTGGATAGGGATCGATATTTTGATATGGCTGGCTCTAGAACTAGAGGTCATAGTTTGAAGCTTCGTAAGAAAACTTCTTCGCAGGATGTAAGGAAATACTTTTTCAGTGTAAGAGTAGTTGATAATTGGAATTGGCTAAGCGAGGAAGTACTTAATGCTATCTCAATCCATAGTTTTAAGGACAGGTATGATAAGTATCAGTAAGTATAAAATGGAACCGATGAGGAGACGGGAAGATACGAGCTTTGGGCTCTTTCCCGTAAACACAATTAGGTAATCACAATTAGGTAATCTCACACACACACACACACACACACACACACACACACACACATACACACACACACACACACACACACACACACACACACACACACACACACACACACACACACAAAATCTGCATGAGTGGTCAGAAAAGTGGCTAATGAAATTCAATACTTCAAAATATAAGGAAATGAGAATGGGTACAAGTGCAAGAAGGCCCAAGCTTGACTACTCGGTGGCTGGAGTACAACTTCAAGAGACAGAAAATGAGAGAGATCTAGGAGTAAACATACTGGCAGATTTGTCTCCAGAAATACATATAAATGGCATAGTAAGTGCAGCATATGCATTCTTATCAAATGTAATGGTAGCCTTCAGGCACATGGACAAGGAAATGTTCAGAAATATTTATGTATTCTATGTGAGGCCAAAACTCGAATATGCAGCCCTCTTTTGGAATCCACACTTGAAAAAGCACATAGCTAAGCTTGAAAAAGTTCAAAGACATGCCACGAAACTGGTGTCGGAAATACGCAATCTCAGTTATGATGAGAGGCTGAGGGAATTAGACTTACCATCACTCGAAGCTAGAAGAGTGAGGGGGGGATATGGTGACAGTCTTTAAATTCCTTCATGGTTATGATAGAGTGGATAGGGATCGATATTTTGATATGGCTGGCTCTAGAACTAGAGGTCATAGTTTGAAGCTTCGTAAGAAAACTTCTTCGCAGGATGTAAGGAAATACTTTTTCAGTGTAAGAGTAGTTGATAATTGGAATTGGCTAAGCGAGGAGGTAGTTAATGCTATCTCAATCCATAGTTTTAAGGACAGGTATGAGAAGTATCAGTAAGTATAAAATGGAACCGATGAGGAGACGGGAAGATACGAGCTTTGGGCTCTTTCCCGTAAACACAATTAGGTAATCACACACACACACACACACACACACACACACACACACACACACACACACACACACACACACACACACACACACACACACACACACACACACACAAAATCTGCATGAGTGGTCAGAAAAGTGGCTAATGAAATTCAATACTTCAAAATATAAGGAAATGAGAATGGGTACAAGTGCAAGAAGGCCCAAGCTTGACTACTCGGTGGCTGGAGTACAACTTCAAGAGACAGAAAATGAGAGAGATCTAGGAGTAAACATACTGGCAGATTTGTCTCCAGAAATACATATAAATGGCATAGTAAGTGCAGCATATGCATTCTTATCAAATGTAATGGTAGCCTTCAGGCACATGGACAAGGAAATGTTCAGAAATATTTATGTATTCTATGTGAGGCCAAAACTCGAATATGCAGCCCTCTTTTGGAATCCACACTTGAAAAAGCACATAGCTAAGCTTGAAAAAGTTCAAAGACATGCCACGAAACTGGTGCGAGAAATACGCAATCTCAGTTATGATGAGAGGCTGAGGGAATTAGACTTACCATCACTCGAAGCTAGAAGAGTGAGGGGGGGATATGGTGACAGTCTTTAAATTCCTTCATGGTTATGATAGAGTGGATAGGGATCGATATTTTGATATGGCTGGCTCTAGAACTAGAGGTCATAGTTTGAAGCTTCGTAAGAAAACTTCTTCGCAGGATGTAAGGAAATACTTTTTCAGTGTAAGAGTAGTTGATAATTGGAATTGGCTAAGCGAGGAGGTAGTTAATGCTATCTCAATCCATAGTTTTAAGGACAGGTATGAGAAGTATCAGTAAGTATAAAATGGAACCGATGAGGAGACGGGAAGATACGAGCTTTGGGCTCTTTCCCGTAAACACAATTAGGTAATCACACACACACACACACACACACACACACACACACACACACACACACACACACACACACACACACACACACACACACACACACACACACACACACACACACAAAATCTGCATGAGTGGTCAGAAAAGTGGCTAATGAAATTCAATACTTCAAAATATAAGGAAATGAGAATGGGTACAAGTGCAAGAAGGCCCAAGCTTGACTACTCGGTGGCTGGAGTACAACTTCAAGAGACAGAACATGAGAGAGATCTAAGAGTAAACA
>JAXCGZ010017990.1:0-17500 GCA_037179515.1 Halocaridina rubra | reverse complement strand
CCGGGGATCGTGTTGACTCCATTATTGGCTTGAAGGCAGACACACCTGGTGGTAGTAATGGTTCTGCCCTTAACCTTGCACCTCCCAATAGATCTGCCTCTTTCACTATTCACTATTCTAACATTCTTATGCTGAACTCTAATCTTTCGTCTGTGGAACAGCACTTGGGCACTTTCCTCCCTAACCTCCTCCTCCTATCAGAAACCCAGCTGTCTAAACATGCTTCCACTGACCCATTTCAAATCTCTCACTATAATCTGTATACTCGTTTTCGTTCCACAGGTGGGGTCTGTGCATACTGCAATATTAACACTCCTACTGCAAGGCTCATGGACCTTGAATCGCCTGACTTTGATGTTCTCTGGCTAAAAGTCTATCTCCCCACTACCACTATCTTCCTTTGATTCTGCTACTGTTCTCCAAACTCCACCGAGTTTGTGTCTTTCTTTGAATATATGTCCTCGTGCCATGAGTCCTTGCTATCTTCTCACCCACTTGCCGAAGTTCTCTACATTGGAGACTTCAACATACACCACAGTGAGTGGCTTCATTCTTCTCACACAGATGTGGGAGGAAGCGTAGCCCTTGCTTTCTCTATTACTCACGATCTGGAGCAAATTATCAAACATCCTACTCATGTTCTTGATCATTACGAACATGCTGCAAACACTCTTGACCTATTTTTTACTTCTAAACCTTCATACTACTCTTATTCTGTGCTTTCCCCTCTTGGTAAATCTGACCACTCTGTGATCTCAGTCTCCTCCATTTTCTATCCCCCACCACCAAGCCCTCCTACTCAGCACTGCCTTTGGCACTACGAGCGTACCCAACATGAAAATTTGCGTAACTTTCTCTTTGACTTCCCATGGGATGACTACTGCTTTCGGTCCCGCAACCCTGATCAGGTAGCTCTAAAAGTTGCCGAGATCATGACCGTGGGAATGGAGGCGTACATCCCCTCTTCTACAAAAACTTTTCCTCCCACTAAACCTTGGTTTGACCGTGCCTGCTCCATGGCTTTCCTGGCTAGGAATCGGGCTCACTGATCTTAACAAGCTTCTCCTTCTGATTTAACTCGCTCTGCTTTTATTATAGCTAGGAATCACTGTACTGCTCAGATTCGAAGGTCTAAGGCTTCCTTTATAAAGAGGAAACTTGATGACCTTAACTCCTCTCCCACTGAGAAATACTTCTGGTCCATAGCCAAAAATCTCTCCAAAAACTTCTGTAGCTCAAGCTTTCCACCTCTCATTTGTTCTGGTGGTTCTATAGCTTGCTCTCCCACTGATAAAGCCACTCTCTTTGGCTATCATTATTTGGCCAACACTTCTATAAATGATTCCAGCACACCTGTTCCTCAGTCTTTACCCCTCTCTAACCCTATGCCCTCCCTTATCCTCTCTTCACGCAAAGTTCATTAGGTTCTTCACTCGCTAAAGACGAACAAGGCATCTGGTCCTGATGGTATCCCTGCAAGGTTCCTTAAGGAGTTTGCAGATGAACTGGCTGCCGTGCTTTGCCATCCTTTTTGCCTCATTCTATCAACCAGTATCTATCCTTCATCTTGGATGCATGCTCTAGTCCAACCTGTTCCTTAGAAGGGTAACCGCTCTATTCCTTCTAACTACCGATCTATTGCCCTACCCTCCTCTATTGCTAAAGTTTTCGAAACTTTACTCAGTTCTCACTTCTCGAAACGCCTTGAATCTAACTCACTTATCTCCGATCACCAGTACGGCTTCCAGAAGGCAAGATCCACTGGTGATCTCCTGTCCTATCTTACTCATGTATGGTCATCTTCTCTGAGGAACTATGGGGAATCCTTTATCGTCGTCCTTGATATCTCCAAGACTTTCGACAGAGTCAGGCACAAGGGTCTTTTAGCCAAATTCCCTGCCTATGGCTTTACCCCTTCTTTCTGTTCTCTGATTTCCAGTTTTCTTACTGACTGTTTTATATCTGTAGTTGTTGATGGCACGACATCTAGCCCTTTCTCTGTTACCAGTGGTGTTCCTCAGGGCTCTGTTCTTTCATCAACTCTGTTCCTTCTCTTCATCAATGATCTTCTACAATCCCCATCTTCCTCTCTTCTTCATGACTTTGCTGATGATTCTACCCTTCACTTTTCCTCTGCCTTTTCTTCACAACCTTCATCTGCTACTTGTAATCAATCTCGTATCACTCTTTCTTCTACTCTTATCTCCGATTTGCAGAGAGTATCTGAATGGGACACTCAAAATTAAGTTAAATGCAATGCCTCCAAGACACAATTTCTGGCTGTCTCTTTATCTTCATCTCCTCCTAATAACCTATTGTCTTCAAAACTAATATAATTTACCCTCTTAACTCTATCAACATATTGGGAATCCATATAGCCTCTAAATTGGAGGATCACATAATCTAAATTTCTAAATCTTCATCCAAAAAATTGGGGTTTTTGTTTCGTTTTCGTCATTACTTTTCCTCTTTGCAGTTACTTAAAATTTACAAAGGTCTTATCCATCCCTGCTTAGAATACTGCTCACACATCTGGGGTGCTTTTTCCTTTACTTATCTTCTTGATAGGATTGAATCTAAGGTAGTGAGACTCATTAATGATCATTCTCTTACTTCTGACCTGGATTCTCTCTCTCTTCGCCGTAAGGTATCTTCTCTTTTGCTTTTCTATCGCTACTATTTCCATCGCTGCTCTGATGAGTTGGCGCGTTGCATCCCTACCCCACTGCCGAGGCCGCGTAACACTCGCCAAACGGCCTCATCTCACAGGTACTGTGTGGAGATTTGTAGCTCTTGGATTGGTTGGTGCAGCAACTGCTTCTTCCCATCTACCTCCAGACTCTGGAACTCTCTTCCTCCTTCTGTCTTTCCTAATTCTTATGACCTTTCATCCTTCAAAAAGCAGATCCTCTGTACTTTGACTATTTTTTTCTGTCTGTCGTTTTCCTTTGTGTGACATGGCCTCATCTCTGCCTTGTCCTTAACTTTATTCTTTTCCTTCGTCTTGGTAATATCTCCTGCCTGTGCCTTTATTGATGAGGGTTGTTTCTGCCTGTCCCGGTATCACACTCATAAAATATATATATATATATATATATATATATATATATATATATATATATATATATATATATATATATATATATATATATATATATATATATATATATATATATATATATAGTATATATATATATATATATATATATATATATATATATATATATATATATATATATATATATATATATATATATATATGTGTGTGATTACCTAATTATGATTACCTAATTGTGTTTACGGGAAGGAACCCAAAGCTCGTATCTTCCCGTCTCCAAATTGGTTCCATTTTAGACTTAGTGATACTTATCATACCTGTCCTTAAAACTATGGATTGAGATAGCATTAACTACCTCCTCGCTTAGCCAATTCCAATTATCAACTACTCTTACACTGAAAAAGTATTTCCTTACATCCTGCAAAGAAGTTTTCTTACGAAGCTTCAAACTATGACCTCTAGTTCTAGAGCCAGCCATATCAAAATATCGATCTCTATCCACTCTATCATAACCATGAAGGAATTTAAAGACTGTCACCATATCCCTCCTCACTCTTCTAGCTTCGAGTGATGGTAAGTCCAATTCCCTCAGCCTCTCATCATAACTGAGATTGCGTATTTCTGGCACCAGTTTCGTGGCATGTCTTTGAACTTTTTCAAGCTATGCTATGTGCTTTTTCAAGTGCGGATTCCAAAAGGGGGCTGCATATTTGAGTTTTGGCCTCACATAGGTTACATAAATATTTCTGAACATTTCCTTGTCCATGTGCCTGAAGGCTACTCTTACATTTGATAAGAATGCATATGCTGCCCTTACTATGCCATTTATATATATTTCTGGAGACAAATCTGCCAGTATGTTTACTCCTAGATCTCTCTCATTTTCTGTCTCTTGAAGTTGTACTCCAGCCACCGAGTAATCAAGCTTGGGCCTTCTTGCACTTGTACCCATTCTCATTACCTTACATTTTGAAGTATTGAATTTCATTAGCCACTTTTCTGACCACTCATGCAGATTATTTAGATCCTCCTGAAGTTCTCTACCATTGTTCTCGTTTTTTGCTTTCTTCACAATCTTTGCATCATCTGCAAACATATTCATGTGTGATTACCCATTTGTGTTTACGGGAAAGAGCCCAAAGCCTCTATCTTCCCGTCTCCTGATCGGTTCCATTTTAGACTTAGTGATACTTATCATACCTGTCCTTAAAACTATGGATTGAGATAGCATTAACCACCTCCTCGCTTAGCGAATTCCAATTATCAACTACTCTTACACTGAAAAAGTATTTCCTTACATCCTGCAAAGAAGTTTTCTTACGAAGCTTCAAACTATGACCTCTAGTTCTAGAGCCAGCCATATCAAAATATCGATCCCTATCCACTCTATCATAACCATGAAGGAATTTAAAGACTGTCACCATATCCCCCCTTACTCTTCTAGCTTTGAGTGATGGTAAGTCTAATTCCCTTAGCCTCTCATCATAACTGAGATTGCGTATTTCTGGCACCAGTTTCGTGGCATGTCTTTGAACTTTTTCAAGCTTAGCTATGTGTTTTTTCAAGTGCGGATTCCAAAAGGGGGCTGCATATTCGAGTTTTGGCCTCACATAGGTTACATAAATATTTCTGAACATTTCCTTGTCCATGTGCCTGAAGGCTACCGTTACATTTGATAAGAATGCATATGCTGCCCTTACTATGCCATTTATATGTATTTCTGGAGACAAATCTGCCAGTATGTTTACTCCTAGATCTCTCTCATTTTCTGTCTCTTGAAGTTGTACTTCAGCCACCGAGTAGTCAAGCTTGGGCCTTCTTGCACTTGTACCCATTCTCATTACCTTACATTTTGAAGTATTGAATTTCATTAGCCACTTTTCTGACCACTCATGCAGATTATTTAGATCCTCCTGAAGTTCTCTACCATTTTTCTCGTTTTTTGCTTTCTTCACAATCTTTGCATCATCTGCAAACATATTCATGAATGAATTTACAGACTCTGGTAGGTCATTTACATATACAAGGAACAAAAGTGGCCCTAAAACTGAACCCTGTGGAACTCCACTACTAACTCTTCTCCATTCAGACACTGAGTGTCTTACTCTAACCCTCTGTTCCCTTCCTTCTAAGTAAGTTTTTATCCATTCCAAAACATTTCCACCTATTCTAGCCATTGATTGCAGCTTCCTAATAAGTCTCCCATGTGGAACAGTGTCAAACGCTTTCTGGAAGTCTAGGAATATGCAATCTGCCCAGCCCTCTCTTTCCTGTAAGATTTGGCTTACCTCATCATAAAATTATAATAAGTTTGTTACTGTTGATCTACCTTCTCTGAAGCCATGTTGCCTCACTGACAAAAACTTGAAGGATTCCAAGTGAAGAGAGATATTTTTCCTTAGTAGTTTCTCCATAACTTTGCAAACTATGCTGGTCAAGGAAACTGGTCTATAGTTCAGAGCCGTATCCCTCCTTCCCTTTTTGAAGATAGGTATCACATTTGCTTGTTTCTAGCATCTTGGAATCTCCCCCAACTCCAGTGACTCCTTAAATATGATACTTAGTGCCACTGATATTGTGTTTGCGCATTTTTTAAGCACATGAGGGGATATGTCATCAGGACCTGTAGCTTTATGAACATCTAAATCCATCAGCGCTTTGCATACCTCTGTGGCTGTAAGGTTGGTGTTCTCTAATACCGGCCCTTGAGCTTCTATCACTGCAATCTGAGGGGGTGGGGTATTTTCTACTGTAAATACTGACTGAAACTCCTTGTTCAATTTTTTGCAGATCTCTTCATCCGTCTCAGTGATGCTTCCATCCGCTCTCTTTAGCCTTAAAACCTGTTCTTTTACCTTCAGTTTTCCTCTGATAAAGCTGTGGAAAAGCTTGGGATTTTCTTTAGCCTTCCTAGTGATGTCCCTCTCATAGTCTCTCTCTGCCTCTCTCCTTTTACTTAGGTAGTCATTTCTTGCTCTTTTGTAGGTTTGCCAGGCATTTATGTTTTTTCTCCTCCTATACCTTTTCCAGCATTTGTCTCTCCACTCCTTAGCTCTTTTACACCCATTATCGAACCATTTCTCTCTGGCATGAATTACACCTACTTTGGTGACAGGTATGCAACAATCTACTATCTTCCCATATTTCTCACAAAAGATGTCATACATTTCTTGTACAGATTTGTTGTAAAATAAGGTTCTCCAGTCAATAACTGCAAAAAGCTCATTCATTTTGATGTAATCTCCTTTCGGATAGTTCCTCCTCATGTCCTCAGTGCCTCTACTCTCAGGAAGAATATCTTCAATGATATACTCCATCAACAACACACAGTGGTCACTCTTTCCAATTGGTGGTTCATACTCAATATTTTCAATATCCAACACATTATCTGTGAACACTAGATCAAGTAGTGATGGTTCATCGCCACCCCTGGCCCTTGTTGGTTCCATTACATGTTGGTGTAGGAAATTCCCTTGTACGCAATCTAGGAATCTGTGTGTGTGTGTGTTGTGTGTGTGTGTGTTTGTGTGTGTATATATGTGTGTATGTGTGTGTGTGTGTGTGTGTGTGTGTGTGTGTGTGTGTGTGTGTGTGTGTGTGTGTGTGTGTGTGTAAGCTACGAATGAAAAATGAAATGACGGAGTGCTGAGATCTTTCACACTTTAATTAGATTCACTGAAATAGTCTGAAAGGTCTCAGCACTCCGTTGTCTCATTATTCCTAAGTAGCTGAATTATTCATTTGAGTGAAGAGCGTGCATATTTCCGTGATATATATATATATATATATATATATATATATATATATATATATATATATATATATATATATATATATATATATATATATATATATATATATATATATATATATATATATATATATATATATATATATATATATATATATATATATATATATATATATATATATATATATATATATATATATATATATATATATATATATATATATATATATAGTCTTTCATGAAGAATAATGTCATCTATACCATTTACATTCTTCATGTAATGAGTAATATTTTTACCTGAATTTTATAATTTATGAATTGAAATTTGTTTTATCGGTGTATCGGCATTTCATAAGATTTATCTTAATCAGTTCATTACTTGATTAGTTTTTATTATTATTATTATTATTATTTTTTCTTTTTTTTTGAGGAGAGAACTCCTTGGTTTGTATTCTTGTATTTATCGAAGCTCGAACTATTTCATCTAAGCGCCTGCATGGAGAAGAAACCCTTATCTCCTTAGGAGTTTCTTATCTCCAAAATATGTTCTTGTTGAACTATGAAGACTTGATATTCTCTTCACACTCTTGACTTTTCACAACTGTGGTAATTCTATATTTCACTAGATTATATGAGACAGACTCTTGGGAATATGAGTGTCCCCCCCCTTCGCATGTTTACCTTATTTCCCTCGGCGACCTCATTGTCTTGTCAGGAAAAATAAAAAATAAATATTTTCCCAAATTTTTTCTTTTGTAATTTATTTTATATGGCCTGCTGTAGAGTACGCGACTTATCTTGGGAAAAAAGGTGACGGAAATCTTATTTTGATTTCCCAATGGAAAAATAGGCCTATTGTTTCCTTTGCTGGAGATAATTATATTGGATATGTTTGTGAGAATTATATTTTTCTTCAGTCCTCAATTTGAAAATTTTCTTATTTCCTCAATATTTTCTTACACTTGCTGCTAATGACCCATGGCTCCAATTCTTTCATGATAATGAAAATATGCACAAACCTCTTTGAGACATGAAATATTTAATAATGCTTCGATGTTATTAGCAAATCTAATATATATATATATATATATATATATATATATATATATATATATATATATATATATATATATATATATATATATATCACACACACACACACACACACACACACACACACACACACACACACACACACACACACACACACACACACACACACACACACACACACACACACACACACACACACACACACACACACACACACACACACACACACACACACACACACACACACACACACACACACACACACACACACACACACATATATATATATATATATATATATATATATATATATATATATATATATATATATATATATATATATATATATATATATATATATTATATATATATATATATATATATATATATATATATATATATATATATATATATATATATGAAAAATTCTTAGGTATCCCAATTGGTTCGTAAATATCTGCTACAGTGCTGCAAAACGCATATTTCATAGACCATCTCTCCCCGACAGTAATGTTGTTTCGAATTTTAATAATACCCTAGTCATTCTCTATATTCAGGGATGTCATAGCTTAGTCTGCTGGCTAGTACAGTGGTAACGCGCTGGCTTCGCATTCACGAGGTCGAAAGATCGGTTCCCGTCCAAGACCGAGAGTTTAAGCTGTTTACTGGCAGGAACTGCTGTGGTTGGACACCACAGTGGGGGGTTGGGGCTTGCCCCGGCTGACGAATACCCATTGTATAATGAAATGGAAATAAAGGTTTATTAGTCAAGAGTTTGAGATCATAAAATGTCCGTTTAGTTTTCAAATATGAAAATACTTTTTGCAATATGTTTATTAAAAAAATAGTCCTGTTTCCACTTCTAATATTATATATAATATTCCATGTAAGGATTGTGATAAGTATTATGTAGGCCAGAGTAGCAAATCATTAGAAATTTCGTGTCAATCAACATAAATATAACGTTCGAAATTGTCAGTCTTGCAGTGCTTTGTTCAAGCATTATGCTGATTTCAATCACCATATTTACTGAAACAAGTCCTCTATCTTAGCAAGAAGTAATGATATTATTACTATAAACAATTTGGAATCTGCAATAATTAACTTAACCGACCACCAAAATATTAACTTAAGTCATGGTTTATTTGTAACTGATCCCATATTATCATGAATGCTTCATTCAGATTTGATAAAAAGTAATTTCGGAAACATCATTTTATTCTTTTTATCTATAATTGATTTATTCTTAATTAAAAAAAGAAAAAATTGTTAAGTATTCTCTTTTCTCTTATTATTACCATTACTTTGCCATTATTATTATAATTTCCTATTTACTATATTATTAGCTTTATGATATTATTGTTAGTATATCTAATATTGTATTTATTTTTGTTGTTTTGCTTTTTTTACGTGATTACAGTTTATATCATTATTTTTGTCCTTGTTGTACTGTTGTTATTGTTGTTGTTGGTTAGTATTATTTCTATTACAATTATTATCATTATTATTATTATCATTACTGCTATTATTACCAGTGTTATTATTATTATTATTATTATTATTATTATTATTATTATTATTATTATTATTATTATTATTATTATTATTATTATTATTATTATTATTAGTATTATTATTATTATTATTATTATTATTATTATTATTGTTATTATTATTATTATTATTATTATTATTATTATTATTATTATTATTATTATTATTATTATTATTATTATTATTATTATTATTATTATTATTTGCTGCGTTTTATTCATTGTTACTACTATTTATAGCAACTTAATATGTTCCCGAATCCTCCATCCAGTGACCGTATACTTGGTATTAACACTTTCGCCAAACTCATAAAAGTTAAGCTGGAATGGTCTAGGACATGATTTCCCATGATGGGTTGCTAATTTCATTTTCTCCTCTTTTCTGTATGTATATATATCGCCTCAATCATTTGTACAAATCAAATTCCTCTGAAGATAAGTAATACACTAGAAAGTACAATGTACTAAGGATCTCAACATTTCTTTAAGTTTCCGTACCTAGCTATAACTGTTCACATATATATACATATATGTATATATATGTGTGTGTTTGTATATGTGCGCACACACACACACACACACAGGCATATATATATATATATATATATATATATATATATATATATATATATATATATATATATATATATATATATATATATATATATATATATATATATATATATATATATATATATATATATATATATATATATATATATATATCATATTTTGCGATCTAAAAGAGGGTGTCTCACATATAATCTCTTAACGAATTAACTGACAAATTTTTCAGATTTTACGGTTAATATTTCCATTGGCAAGTTTGGGGGCTATATCACCAGCGGGTCAAACAAATGCTTACTACCACTGTAACAGAAGGTGTTACTACTGTATTTATTCCTGCGGCCTTGCAAGCGCACACGGGAGTGTGAAAGGAGAGGAAAGTAAAAGTCATAAGAAAATCTGTAGGGAGAGATCTGAAGGCAGGTGTCGGGGAGGAATACTCCAATTCTCCCTCTGGTATCTCCTGCAACGCTGCTTGATTTCGAAATTACAGACTTTGTCTTTTCTTTGACAATAATCAGCATCATAGAGAAATGGTAGTGCAAAATGAGCTATGCATTTTTTCCTTATCTTTAGTCCAGACAAACAGCAAAGCTTTTAGCTGCTTTAGCAGTCTATTAACACGAAAAAGGCCACACACACACACACACACACACACACACACACACACACACACACACACACACACACACACACACACACACACACACACACACACACACACACACACACACACACACACACACACAAATGGAACCAACCAGGAGACGGGGAGTTACGAGCATGGGGCTCTTTCCCGTAAGTACAATTATTTAATCACAATTAGGCAATTACACACCTTCAAGAATTCAAGACAGTGTTCATTAGGCCATATATTACACAGGAAAAGATGAAAAGGCTCAAAAGTTTGTTGCAAGAAGCTGTAAGGTAAAATGAGGGGAGAAATTAAAAAGATATGAAAAATTTTTGTTTCATTGTTCTTACAGCCAAGGGGGTGATAATGAAGATAATGCTAGGAGATCAGGGAATGCAGCCTCTTTAAGATTGCCATAAGCAAATGCTGATGAGGTATCTGTTAAAGCAATAGAATTAAAGGATAGGATTCACAACAGTAAGGCAGATATAGTAGTGGTTACAGAGACTAAGTTAAGTGAGGACATGAACAGTGTCACAGTTTTTCCTAAGGACTTCAGAATATTAAGTGAATGGTTTCAAGTTGAAGAAATAAACATACCATAGAAAGTGAGTTCAAGGAATTTCTTGTTGCTTGTATAAATACTGGTTCAGAGAGCATTATAATAGCCATTTTTGTATATAACCTTTCCCCCAAGGATTCAACAAAGGATCTAGGTTTATGAGGAAAGTCATATAGGGACTATCGAAGTTATAAAGTCAGTTGTTAACATTGCACAGGAGAGAAAACTTAGAATTTTGATTTTGGGATATTATAATCATAGAGAGACAGATTCGATTAATCTTGACCTGCACAATGGGGAGGATTCAGTTGGGGCAAGATTCTTAGATTGTGTAAAAGAATTTCTCCTACATCAACATGTACTGGAACCAACAAGAGTCAGGGATAGAGATGAGCCATCACTGCTCGATCTAGTACTCACATTTAATGTGTTGAATATTGACAAAATTGAGTATGAAACACTAATTGAAAAATGAGATCACTATGGAGTATATCATCGAAGATGTTCTGCCTGAAAGTCGGGGCACTGAGAAGGACATGAGAAGGAAATATCCGAAAGGTGATTACAACAAAATTAATCATATTTTTTACAGTTATTGACTGGATGACCTTATTTAACAACAAATCTGTACAAGAGATATACAAAATCTTTTGTGAGGAATATGAAAAGATAGGTAATTGTTGCATACCTTCCACCAAAATAGGAGTTATTCATGCCAGAGAGAAATGGTTCAATAATGAGTGGTAGAGAGCAAGGGAGTGGAGAGACATATGCTGGAATAGACATAGTAGGAGAAAAACATAAATACCTGACACTTACAAAAGAGCAAGAAATGATTGCCTAAGTAAATGAAGAGAGCCAGAGTGAGATTATGAGAGGGATGTTACAAGGAAGGCTAAAGAAAATCCCAATCTTTTCCACAGCTTTATCAGAGGAAAACTGAAGTTCAAAGAACAGGTTTTAAAGTTAGAGATGTGCAAATGGAAGAATCACTGACACATATGAAGAGATATGCAAAAAAAGGAGTAATAGTCAGTTTCTGCAGCAGAAAATACCCCACCCCCTCAGATTGCAGAGATAAGAGACCATTGGTTGGCAATAGAGAACATCATCTGTCCAGCTATAGAGGTATGTAAAGTGTTGATGAAGTTAGATGCCTATAAAGCTACAGGCTCTGATGACATACCCCCTCAAGTACCTAAAAACTGCGCTAAACCAATATCGGTGAGACTATGCATCATATATGAAAAGTTGCCGAACTATGGGGGAGATTCCAAAAGCAAATGTGCTACATATCTTCAAAAAATGGAAAGAGAAATACAGCCCTGAATTATAGGCCGGTTTGCCTGTCCAGCATAGTTTACAAAGTTATGGAGACACTACTAAGAAAACATATCTCTCTTCTTGGAATTCTTCAACTTTTTGTCAGTGACACAACATGGCTTCAGAGAAGGCAGATCAACAATAACAAACTTATTAGACATTTATGATGAGGTAAGCCAGATCTTACAAGAATGAGAGGGCCACCAGGATTGCATAGTCTTAGATATTCAGAACGCATTTGATATAGTCCCACTTCTTAAGTAGCTGCAAATAATAGCAAGAAAATGTCTTGGAATGGATAAAAACTTACAGAGAAGGAAGAAGTAGAGGGATATAGTAAGACACTACGTGTCTGGCAGGCGAAGGCTTAGTAATGAGGTTCCACAGGGTTCAGTTTTAGACCACTTTTGTTTTTTGTTCCTTTTATATGTAAATAATCTACCAGTCTGAAAATTCATTTTTCAGTAGGTTTGCATGTGATGCAATGATTGTGAAGAAAGTAAAAGAAGAGAACAATGGGGAGAGCTTCAGGAAGACCTAATAGACTGCATGAGTGGTCAGAAAAGTGGCTATTGATATTCAGTACTTAAATATGTAAGGCAAAAAGAATGTGTACAAGTGTGAGAAGGCCCAAGCTTGTATATTCAATACCAGGTGATGCATTTCAAGAGATGTAGAATAAGAGAGATTTAGGAGTAAATATACCGGCAGATTTGTCTCCAGAAAGGCATATAAATGGCATAGTAAGAGCAGCATATTGTTTTTTTTTTTTTTTTAGCAATGTTCAGATATATTTATGTAATTTATGTGAGGTCAAAGCTTGACTATGCAGCCCCCTTTTGGAATCTGCACTTGAAAATAAAATAGATAAGCTGGAAATAGTTTAAAGACGAAGCTGGTACCAGAAATACAGAGGCTGGAGGAATTAGACTTACCATCATATGAAGCTAGAAGATTGGGGGGGGTATATGTTGACGCTTTTTAAATTCCTTCATGGCTTTGACAGAGTGCATATGGATCGGTGTTTTGATATGGCCGTCTCTAGAACTGGAAGTCATAGTTTGGAGCTTTATAAGAAAGCTTCTTTACAGGATGTAATGGAAATATTTTTTATTGTAAGAATAGTAGATGATTAAAATCGCCTAGCAAGGATGTTGTTAATACTAACTCAATTCATACTTTTTAAGGACAAATATGATAAGCATCAGTGAATATATAAATGGAACCGACCAGTAAACGGGAAGTTATGAGAGTAGGGCTCTTTCATGTGAGCACAATCAAGTAATTATAATTAGATAATTACACACACACACACACACACACACACACACACACACACACACACACACACACACACACACACACACACACACACACACACACACACACACACACACACACACACACACACACACACACACATATATATATATATATATATATATATATATATATATATATATATATATATATATATATATATATATATATATATATATATATATATATATATTCACACACACACACACACACACACACACGAATGTTTTTAGCGGATCCCTAGGTGAACGTTCTTGCAGTTGAGACGTGGGTAGCCCAGGGTTATTTTTCTAAGGTGAAATAATGCTCTTTATGATGTTTATTAATTAATGATTGCAGCAGGTGGTCTCGGTCTTCTTGTAGTCTTAATGATCTTAACTCTTCTTTACAGAGATGAAATTTAGTAGTCATTCCAAGGTCCCCTCCCTAAAAAGAGGTCGTGTATTGGTGTCATTGTTTAATGCTTATAATGTTTTTCTGTAGTTCTATCTGGGTGGTGGGTACTGGTTAATGGTGTCTTGATGGACCTACATGTTAATTCATTACAGCGCTCACTATATTGTCAGCTGGATGTATGGCATCTAAGTCGTTGTTAGGAGTGAACTGGGCGCCAACTTGTTGTCTAGTTTAGGAGTCGGCGTCCATTCTAAGATACAGTTCAGAAAGGGTCTCGGGGCTCCTTTGTGGCATAAAATGCATCTCGTGGTATTATTCTCAAGAAGTAGCAATTGCATTTGTATCTAGATTAGAGTTCCCAGTTTTTATTCCCGACAGGGAAGATAGATTTTTAATAAAATTAAAAAATGAAAAGTATGTTAGAGGGGGACAGGACATGTATACAGAAGCAACCACAAAAGTAAGAAGCACTGTCAGTACTACAGAAGAGTTTAAAGTGAAGGTCGATCTACATAAAGGATCAGCTCTTAGGCCTTACATATTCGACCTTGTGATGGACGTCATAACGTCAGATGTCAGAGAAGAGATCCCTTGGAGTGCAATCTTCGCTGATTATATTGTTCTGATAGACCATACAAGAGAAGGAGTCGAGCTAAAGCTAGAAAGGTGGACAAAAGTACTTGAAGAGCAGTTCGTCCCTGGCACCCTTGGTGTTAGGTCACGTTAAAACATCGTCCTTTTGTTGGGGAAAGGACAGAAAGAAGGGGGGAGTGACAATTATATTGTATACAAACATAGTTATATATATATATATATATATATATATATATATATATATATATATATATATATATATATATATATATATATATATATATATATATATATATATATATATATATATATATATATATATATATATATATATATATATATATATATATATATATATATATATATATATATATATATATATATATATATATATATATATAAATCTATATATATAAATAATAAAAAGAAAATAAATAAATAAATATCGAGTGAAATAACGTTTTTGAAAAATATACTTTAAAGAAAGAAAATTCCGACTCAATTTACTGTATTTCTGACCGTTACGGCTGTGGTAAAGAACATACCCCATAGTGAGTGCGAGAGGGAATCTCATACCTCCCTACCAGTGCATCATTGTGTGTGTTAAAATACTGTACAAGAAATGTATGACATCTTTTGTGAGAAATATGGGAAGATTGTAGAATGCTGCATACCTGTCACCAAAGTAGGTGTAATTCATGCCAGAGAGAAATGGTTCGATAATGGGTGTAAAAGAGCTAAGGAGTGGAGAGACAAATGCTGGAAAAGGTATAGGAGGAGAAAAAACATAAATGCCTGGCAAACCTACAAAAGAGCAAGAAATGACTACCTAAGCAAAAGGAGAGAGGCAGAGAAAGATTATGAGAGGGACATCACCAGGAAGGCGAAAGAAAATCCCAAGCTTTTCCACAGCTTTATCAGAGGAAAACTGAAGGTAAAAGAACAGGTTTTAAGGCTAAAGAGAGCGGATGGAAGCATCACTGAGACGGACGAAGAGATCTGCAAAGAATTGAACAAGGAGTTTCAGTCAGTATTTACAGTAGAAAATACCCCACCCCCTCAGATTGCAGTGATAGAAGCCCAAGGGCCGGTATTAGAGAACATCAACCTTACAGCCACAGAGGTATGCAAGGCGCTGATGGAATTAGATGTTCATAAAGCTACAGGTCCTGATGACATATCCCCTCATGTGCTTAAAAAATGCGCAAACACAATATCAGTGGCACTAAGTATCATATTTAAGGAGTCATTGGAGTCGGGGGAGATTCCAAGATGCTGGAAACAAGCAAATGTGATACCTATCTTCAAAAAGGGAAGGAGGGATACGGCTCTGAACTATAGACCAGTTTCCTTGACCAGCATAGTTTGCAAAGTTATGGAGAAACTACTAAGGAAACATATCTCTCTTCACTTGGAATCCTTCAACTTTTTGTCAGTGAGGCAACATGGCTTCAGAGAAGGAAGATCAACAGTAACAAACTTATTAGAATTTTATGATGAGGTAAGCCAAATCTTACAGGAAAGAGAGGGCTGGGCAGATTGCATATTCCTAGACTTCCAGAAAGCGTTTGACACTGTTCCACATGGGAGACTTATTAGGAAGCTGCAATCAATGGCTAGAATAGGTGGAAATGTCTTGGAATGGATAAAACTTACTTAGAAGGAAGGGAACAGAGGGTTAGAGTAAGACACTCAGTGTCTGATTGGAGAAGAGTTAGTAGTGGAGTTCCACAGGGTTCAGTTTTAGGGCCACTTTTGTTCCTTGTATATGTAAATGACCTACCAGAGTCTGTAAATTCATTCATGAATATGTTTGCAGATGATGCAAAGATTGTGAAGAAAGTAAAAAACGAGAACAATGGTAGAGACTTCAGGAGGATCTAAATAATCTGCATGAGTGGTCAGAAAGTGGCTAATGAAATTCAATACCTCAAAATGTAAGGTAATGAGAATGGGTACAAGTGCAAGAAGGCCCAAGCTTGACTACTCGGTGGCTGGAGTACAACTTCAGGAGACAGAAAATGAGAGAGATCTAGGAGTAAACATATTGGCAGATTTGTCTCCAGAAATACATATAAATGGCGTAGTAAGGGCAGCATATGCATTCTTATCAAATGTAAGGGTAGCCTTCAGGCACATGGACAAGGAAATGTTCAGAAATATTTATGTAACCTATGTGAGGCCAAAACTCGAATATGCAGCCCCCTTCTGGAATCCGCACTTGAAAAAGCACATAGCTAAGCTTGAAAAAGTTCAAAGACATGCCACGAAACTGGTGCCAGAAATACGCAATCTCGGTTATGATGAGAGGCTGAGGGAATTAGACTTGCCATCACTCGAAGCTAGAAGAGTAAGGGGGGATATGGTGACAGTCTTTAAATTCCTTCATGGTTATGATAGAGTGGATAGGGATCGATATTTCGATATGGCTGGCTCTAGAACTAGAGGTCATAGTTTGAAGCTTCGGAAGAAAACTTGTTTGCAGGATGTAAGGAAATACTTTTTCAGTGTAAGAGTAGTTGATAATTGGAATTCGCTAAGCGAGGAGGTAGTTAATGCTACCTCAATCCATAGTTTTAAGGACAGGTATGATAAGTATCACTAAGTCTAAAATAGAACCGATCAGGAGACGGGAAGATACGAGCTTTGGGCTCTTTCCCGTAAACACAATTAGGTAATCACAATTAGG
>JAXCGZ010017989.1:25000-31009 GCA_037179515.1 Halocaridina rubra | reverse complement strand
TACAACCGAATTTTTGTTTGTAAAATTCCCCATTAAAAGTGAAATAATTATTAAGCAAATATAACCTTATTAATTTAATCATCTTTAAAAAGAAAAAAAAATTCACTCTCAAACG
Organism: Halocaridina rubra; assembly: GCA_037179515.1. NCBI lineage: Eukaryota > Metazoa > Arthropoda > Malacostraca > Decapoda > Atyidae > Halocaridina > Halocaridina rubra. The sequence continues at coordinate 30,894 of JAXCGZ010017989.1, read as the reverse complement.
GCTTTTTATTATTGTCGTCTTTTGTGCATAGGTTTGATCTTGCTTATTGTTTGTTTTTATTCTTTTGCTTTCCCTTGTTGTTGTGTATTTGTCTTTTTTTAGTGTTTATATTTATATGTTTTTCTATATATGCATATGCCTTTTTTTCTTTATGAGTGTGACACCAGGGACAGGTAGAAACTGCTCTCATCAATACAGGCACGGGCACGAGAAAATTCCAAGAAGAAGTAAAAGAAAAAGTTAAGGACAAGGCAGAGATGAGTTAATGTCACACAAAGGAAAACGACAGACAGAAAAAAGCAATCAAAGTACAGAGGGCCCAAATATATGGAGGACTAGGCTCTGAGATGACGATAGATCTGTTTTTTGAAGGATGAAAGGTCATAAGAATTAGGAAAGACAGAAGGAGGAAGAGAGTTCCAGAGTCTGGAATTAGATGGGAAGAAGCAGTCGCTGCACCGACCAATCCGCGAGCTGCAAATGTCCACACAGTACCTGTGAGATGAGGCCACTTGGCGAGTGTTACGCGGCCTCGGCAGTGGAGGAGGGATGCAACTCACCAACTCACCAGAGCAGCGATGGAAGTTGTAGCGATAGAAAAGCGAAAGGGAAGATACCTTACGGCGAAGAGAGAGAAAATATATATATATATATATATATATATATATATATATATATATATATATATATATATATATATATATATATATATATATATATATATATATATATATATATATATATATATATATATATATATATATATATATATATATATATATATATATATATATATATATATATATATATATATATATATATATATATATATATATATATATATATATATATATATATATATATATATATATATATATATATATATATATATATATATATATATATATATATATATATATATATATATATATATATATATATATATATATATATATATATATATATATATATATATATATATATATATATATATATATATATATATATATATATATATATATATATATATATATATATATATATATATATATATATATATATATATATATATATATATATATATATATATATATATATATATATATATATATATATATATATATATATATATATATATATATATATATATATATATATATATATATATATTTATATATATATATATGTATATATATATATATATATATATATATATATATATATATATATATATATATATATATATATATATATATATATATATATATATATATATATATATATATATATATATATATATATATATATATATATATATATATATATATATATATATATATATATATATATATATATATATATATATATATATATATATATATATATATATATATATATATATATATATATATATATATATATATATATATATATATATATATATATATATATATATATATATATATATATATATATATATATATATATATATATATATATATATAGATATAGATAAATATATTATATATATATTTATATATATATATATATATATATATATATATATATATATATATATATATATATATATATATATATATATATATATATATATATATATATATATATATATATATATATATATATATATATATATATATATATATATATATATATATATATATATATATATATATATATATATATATATATATATATATATATATATATATATATATATATATATATATATATATATATATATATATATATATATATATATATATATATATATATATATATATATATATATATATATATATATATATATATATATATATATATATATATATATATATATATATAGATATAGATAAATATATTATATATATATTTATATATATATATATATATATATATATATATATATATATATATATATATATATATATATATATATATATATATATATATATATATATATATATATATATATATATATATATATATATATATATATATATATATATATATATATATATATATATATATATATATATATATATATATATATATATATATATATATATATATATATATATATATATATATATATATATATATATATATATATATATATATATATATATATATATATATATATATATATATATATATATATATATATATATATATATATATATATATATATATATATATATATATATATATATATATATATATATATATATATATATATATATATATATATATATATATATATATATATATATATATATATATATATATATATATATATATATATATATATATATATATATATATATATATATATATATATATATATATATATATATATATATATATATATATATATATATATATATATATATATATATATATATATATATATATATATATATATATATATATATATATATATATATATATATATATATATATATATATATATATATATATATATATATATATATATATATATATATATATATATATATATATATATATATATATATATATATATATATATATATATATATATATATATATATATATATATATATATATATATATATATATATATATATATATATATATATATATATATATATATATATATATATATATATATATATATATATATATATATATATATATATATATATATATATATATATATATATATATATATATATATATATATATATATATATATATATATATATATATATATATATATATATATATATATATATATATATATATATATATATATATATATATATATATATATATATATATATATATATATATATATATATATATATATATATATATATATATATATATATATATATATATATATATATATATATATATATATATATATATATATATATATATATATATATATATATATATATATATATATATATATATATATATATATATATATATATATATATATATATATATATATATATATATATATATATATATGTATATATATATATATATATATATATATATATATATATATATATATATATATATATATATATATATATATATATATATATATATATATATATATATATATATATATATATATATATATATATATATATATATATATATATATATATATATATATATATATATATATATATATATATATATATATATATATATATATATATATATATATATATATATATATATATATATATATATATATATATATATATATATATATATATATATATATATATATATATATATATATATATATATATATATATATATATATATATATATATATATATATATATATATATATATATATATATATATATATATATATATATATATATATATATATATATATATATATATATATATATATATATATATATATATATATATATATATATATATATATATATATATATATATATATATATATATATATATATATATATATATATATATATATATATATATATATATATATATATATATATATATATATATATATATATATATATATATATATATATATATATATATATATATATATATATATATATATATATATATATATATATATATATATATATATATATATATATATATATATATATATATATATATATATATATATATATATATATATATATATATATATATATATATATATATATATATATATATATATATATATATATATATATATATATATATATATATATATATATATATATATATATATATATATATATATATATATATATATATATATATATATATATATATATATATATATATATATATATATAGATATAGATAAATATATTATATATATATTTATATATATATATATATATATATATATATATATATATATATATATATATATATATATATATATATATATATATATATATATATATATATATATATATATATATATATATATATATATATATATATTTATATATATATAAATATACATATATATATATATATATATATATATATATATATATATATATATATATATATATATATATATATATATATATATATATATATATATATATATATATATATATATATATATATATATATATATATATATATATATATATATATATATATATATATATATATATATATATATATATATATATATATATATATATATATATATATATATATATATATATATATATATATATATATATATATATATATATATATATATATATTATATATATATATATATATATATGTATATATATATATATTTATATATATAAATATACATATATATATATATATATATATATATATATATATATATATATATATATATATATATATATATATATATATATATATATATATATATATATATATATATATATATATATATATATATATATATATATATATATATATATATATATATATATATATATATATATATATATATATATATATATATATATATATATATATATATATATATATATATATATATATATATATATATATATATATATATATATATATATATATATATATATATATATATATATATATATATATATATATATATATATATATATATATATATATATATATATATATATATATATATATATATATATATATATATATATATATATATATATATATATATATATATATATATATATATATATATATATATATATATATATATATATATATATATATATATATATATATATATATATATATATATATATATATATATATATATATATATATATATATATATATATATATATATATATATATATATATATATATATATATATATATATATATATATATATATATATATATATATATATATATATATATATATATATATATATATATATATATATATATATATATATATATATATATATATATATATATATATATATATATATATATATATATATATATATATATATATATATATATATATATATATATATATATATATATATATATATATATATATATATATATATATATATATATATATATATATATATATATATATATATATATATATATATATATATATATATATATATATATATATATATATATATATATATATATATATATATATATATATATATATATATATATATATATATATATATATATATATATATATATATATATATATATATATATATATATATATATATATATATATATATATATATATATATATATATATATATATATATATATATATATATATATATATATATATATATATATATATATATATATATATATATATATATATATATATATATATATATATATATATATATATATATATATATATATATATATATATATATATATATATATATATATATATATATATATATATATATATATATATATATATATATATATATATATATATATATATATATATATATATATATATATATATATATATATATATATATATATATATATATATATATATATATATATATATATATATATATATATATATATATATATATATATATATATATATATATATATATATATATATATATATATATATATATATATATATATATATATATATATATATATATATATATATATATATATATATATATATATATATATATATATATATATATATATATATATATATATATATATATATATATATATATATATATATATATATATATATATATATATATATATATATATATATATATATATATATATATATATATATATATATATATATATATATATATATATAT
>JAXCGZ010017989.1:15000-20000 GCA_037179515.1 Halocaridina rubra | reverse complement strand
GACACTCGTACCCTAAAAGATCACTAACTCTTAGAAAATTCTGGTTACAGGAAATTATTTATCTTAGAAATCCTTTCATAGTGACGGCGGTAATCTGTAGTGTTAGAACTCACCTTGCTCTTTGCAGATGTGAGCTTGACCGTCTTGTTGATGTGATCCATTGTCTTTAGATTAAGCTATTTGAGGCGAAAAAGAATCCCTTCTCCTGGGAAACAAAACACTCCTGGATAAATTTCTTCTTGGCATCCCTCCCTGCAGCCTCAACCTTGAGTACATCTGCCTCGACTTCTTGATGCATAGGAGCCCCAGATGCTAGGGAGAAAAGACGGTTTTTGTCAGAGACCATCCAAGGGTTTCTGAAGCCTTTGATGGCTGTGATGACCCTCTGCACTGAATCTGTGTATTTCTTGACCTGAGCAGGATCTAGCTCACGGTGTTTTCCTGCCTTTGGACAGTCTGGATCATCAATCATGCTGCAAATCTCAAGAGTGACTTTGTACAGTTGAGCATGTGCAGAGGTTGTGCGACACCATTTCTTGTATACGCTGAACATGTTGAAGATCCCAAATAAACCTCCTATTTATTAGAGGAAATAAATATCCTATAAGAAATTTTGATCACAACAGTTACTTGGATGCTGTTTGGAGTTCTCAAATGAGCACTGTGCTGTGACCAAAATCCTGAACATGAATACTATAGCCACAACCAATATTTCATTTGCCTCTAATGAAAGAAAGGGTATGATTGTGTGCACAGCTCTAATTACATGAAGACTTTGAAAACTTCATGAAAGTCTCCTCCATGGTCTTGTCCACAGCGGAGAGAGCCCCCAGAAGAAGAGATCTGGCCACCGCAATAGCTCCATGTTTGATGTAACCGCAAGCACCAGGGTGAGAGAGGTCGATGTTCGTGAGGAATCCTTCGAACCATGTCAGGTACCTGTAAAGAATCAACAGTATTTCAAAAGTCTTACTACAGTTTCTTCCTCAATAAAATTCTTTATTTTTGTTACTAATATTATTTTAAAATTCATACTACAGTCATTTCCTCTTAATTTTTGTTATTCAGTATCTATACTATTTACATTGATTACCTGGAATAGTTGTGGCCATCGTATGCAAAGAAGAGTTGCAGTGATATAAGAGCTCAGAGTTATTGGTTTTTACAGGAAAGTCCATCATGAAGACAATCTTGCATGATGCATTACTGAGAGTCAGAACATTCCTGTCTTCCCAAGATGGCCCTCACGAATCTTCTGTTGGAACTCAGTATACTGATGAATCACCTTGATAACTGTAGTGTATTTAAGAGCAACGTCAAGATTTTCATGGGTGCAGCAGTAGATAAGATTGACTAGAGCCTCACGTGGGACCTCCACATTCTCCTCATCCAGGAACAAATTGAGTAGTAAGTGTTCAAATACTCTGTGACCACATTTAGACTAGAGAGTACCCTGTAATATGATTCTTCACTCAGGATGCTTCTTAGGCACCTACTGGTTGGGAGGCCAGCTTCAATGAAAATTTCAGAGTAGCCAGCACCTCTACACTTGTGACCAGTGAGCATGTCTATATAATTCATGACTGTGTGGAACTTGGCAGGGGGGATTAAGTGTTTATTGAACCCCTCCTCGTATTTAAATACTATAGGACATGCCCTCATTACCACCCCCAAGTCAAAGGTGTTGATGGTTTATGGCTGCTCAATCTCCTGTGTTGCTGCCTCTGACCTCTTGAGTAGCCCATACAGCACTGCATTTTCTGTAATAGGCTAGTTGATTGGGGTGTAAGAGTCAATTGTAGATTTTCTTGGCGGCACTTTCCCTATGCATGAAATGAAGCCATCTAATCCAGGCACCTGCTGCTTACTCTCACTGCTTAAAAGCCTGCATAGAAGATAATTTTAGTACTCCAACAGTGTAGCATCGTATATCCTTTGGTTATCAGCAGGTGGGGTAACCCTAGCATTCTGTTTGCTTCGATAGAGGTGCCAAAGAGTGGCACAGATGAGGATGTGTTTTGGAAGTTTCTACTGTCCATTGGTTGCAGCTCGACATACATGCTGTGTGATTCAGTAAAGCAGCCTCTGAGCCTTTTCACACTTATCTCCATCAACCTCGGGTATTCCTGTCAGCACCATGCTCATAAATTTTACAAGATCATCGGGGAGTAGCTCTTCCACCTTCAAAGCATTTAGCTTATATGCAGTTGGGGGCCAAGACAGTTCCTTTGATCTTTTGAATGCTTTTATAATGAAGGAACGGAGTTTGAGGGATGCATCTTGGATCTGGTTTGTTGTACCAAGCTTGTAGGCACATGATTTTGCTTCAGTTAAAGTAATACCAGAACTGAGGATGAGGTATAGTTCCACAGAACAATGGAGCGGTACCTTGGAGAAGGCAATTGCTTGCAAGATGTTTTTGTCACCTTGCAAGTGGTTTATCAATTTCTCATTGCGGTAGTCTGGATTGGGAAAACTACATTTATCAAGCTTTTCAGTATACTAGTTACAGAGGAATGTCAGTTGGACGACCTCATTACATTCAATCACATGCCTAAGAACATGATTCTTCACACTCTCATAGGCTCTCTGATATGCTGCTATCTTCTGGGCCTGAAGGTTGTCAATGCTGTCTGACTTCTTTGACCTCTCCTTCCCACGCACATGATTCTGGTATTTGGTGTTGAATGTGTTTCTGCATTATAGGTGGTACCTCGCTTCCATTGCGTACAAGTCATTACCCTGTACTTGCAGTAAAGAGCCTCCCTATTCATTTCTTGTGCCCTGGGTGCAATGATTTTCCAGGCTGGTTCTTTGTGCTTCTAACTCTGAAACTTCACAGGACGTTCAGTCTTTCCCCTGACTTTGATTTCTACCTTTTTACAAAAAAACAAAAACAAATAATAATACACTGAAAAGAATACAGGAAGGAACACCGAGTCCGATCAGAACAGTCTGACTGAGATTTATGCTGCCATAGGGAATCTTTTTATCTGTGATGATAATGATTCACCGGAACCTGAAGCTTTCGATTTTTTTAAGCGGGCTAAGTTTATTGTAAAATTTTTGTAACAGTTTTGATGATAACCAGTTGTTTGCATAGGCAATCCCTCCAGCGTTAATGGTATCTTATCACAAATGTTATTCATACGGTAGGGTAAAGTTACTGGTTCACTGAGTCTCAAATCACGAATATCATGAATGTATGAGGGCTTGTCATCTGGATCCCCTTTGAAAAAACTAAAGTCTGCAAAATTGCCATGCTGAGAGAGCGATGGGTCATGCAAAATACATAATGTCGATGGTAACTTCTTTGTAGGCTTTTCGGCAGTGTTGCAACGTTTTCTTTTTCCCATGATTAGTCACTGTATGATTTAATTATGGGCCTTAATAGTTTAATTGCTAGTCTAAACATCTTTGTACTTCACTTCCACATCCATTATACCTTATTTTCACCACCAAACACATATCCGAAAGAAAAAAAAGTAAAATTTGATTAATTAATGCCATTATTGACTACGACTTTCTCGCTTTTTTTTCTCCTGATATCGAGTCAAGATGTGCTTAAAACTGAAAAAAATATCTATTTCAATGGATGTTTCGGGTCAAAATTGTATATGAAAATGAGTTCATTTGTCCCTGCAAGTTGCTTAGTTCAAAAATTATGCAACTTTTTAATGTTTGCAGGGTTCGCATTCATGTACCAATTATTTGTAATAAAGGGTAAAAACGAACTTCGTGGGACATTATTTGAACCTATTACCTGTCAGGATCTTAAAAAAGACACTTCAAAGAATTGAAAAAAACAGGTGCACTAGGTGCACGTGGACCCCTTCCTCCTCCCCAACTCTTTAGGGAATAGCTCTTTTGCAGCTATAGGGCCTTGCAAGTCATGCCTGCAAAATTGTATTCTACCTTACTCTTCCACCATCTCAGGTGTGAGGTTATGAATTCATATGGCACATTTAAGCTTTAAAGGAAATTTAAGACTGTCATGTTTCTCTCACTTTCAAGCCATTCAATTAAAACCTATCTGAAGCTGCAGAATGAGACTTTGTATCTGATACTACTTTGGATAAGTGTATGCCATTTAGCTCCATAGTATCTAAAGCTTCTCTTTCAATACTTCACAGTGCTGAATTGAAGGACACAAAACGTATCATTTGCGCTAAGGTTATAGCAATCTTCTCTTGCCTTGAATTGGCTGGAGAACATTTGAACTGCCATTGATTTTATGAGTTGTTGCTTAATTGTTAGCCGTATTGCTTTTCTACAAGTTGCTACTAATATTACTACTATACAACGTTATTTTTACACTACTAATCTAAGAAGTGCTTTATTCTTTTTAAGCAATTAATTTGTTCACTTGTTTGGTTCAGACATCATTTATTTGAATGTTGAAGCTTAGTTTGCCATCAATCTCTTTGCCTAGAATGTTTATGGGTGAGGACTCTTTAATACACTCTTTATTTATGAACAGTGTTTATCTCATTATTTAATTCTTGTCTACTAGAGACATGAGTTAATATTTTTGGGGGGCATTTTCTTTCATACAGTTTATATAAAATGTGAAAATAAAAGATGTTAATATGCAAGAATATACAATGGATATAAAGGCATAGGAAATCAACCCTATTTGAAATATTTGAGAGAGAAGCCACTGATAGATGGAAAGAACATTACAATAACAGTAACAAATCAAACTATCTTTTTAATTTTTTGTTCTTCATACTAAATAGGAAAACATGTTAACACACATGACATGCAAACTATGAATAGTTGTAAAGCTAAAGAAAAAGTCATTTACAAGGAATAGTGCCAACGAGTGTATGAATCGCTGATAATAGAGCCTTTTCAGAGGAGAAATAGATGGTGACAGAGGTAGAGTGCAGTGAAATGAGGCTCTTTACGGTTTTTAGGATTATAAATGGGTCATTAATGGAGCAACAATTAACGCTTTGCATAATAGATAGTGTGCATGTTTTCTGTTCAGCACTCAT
>JAXCGZ010017988.1:12500-20000 GCA_037179515.1 Halocaridina rubra | reverse complement strand
GGACTCCTTCGGGGTAATATTTCTAGATTAGAACTAACGAGGGCCAGGGGTGGGGATGAGCCATCGCTACTTGTTTTAGTATTCACAGATAACGTGTTGGATATTGAAAAAAATGAGTATGAACTATAAATTGGAAAGAGTGACTACTGTGCGTTGTTGATGAAGTATATCCGTGAAGATTCTCTGTATGACAGTAGAGGTCCAGAGGACACCTAAGAGAAACTATCCGAAAGGAGATTGCATCAAAATGAATGAGCTTTTTGCAGTTATTGACTGGAGGACCTTATTTAGCAACAAATCTGTACAAGAAATGTACGACAACTTTTGTAAGAAATATTTGGAGATTGTAGATTGCTGCATACCTATCACCCAAGTAGGTGTATTTCATGACAGAGAGAAATGGTTCGATAATGAGAGTAAAAGAGCTAAGGAGTGTAGAGACAAAAGCTGGAAAAGGCATAGGAGGAGAAAATAACATAAATGTCTGGCATACCTATATGGAACAAGAAATGATGACCTAAGTAAAAGAAGAGAGGCAGAGAGAGACTATGAAAGGGACATGACCAAGAAGGCTAAGGAAAATTCCAAGCTTTTACACAGCTTTATCAGAGGAAAACTGAAGATAAAAGAACAGTTTTTAACGCTTTAGAGAGCAGATGGCAGCATCACTGAGACGGACGAAGCGATCTGCAAAGAATTGAACAAGGAGTTTCAGTCAGTATTTACAGCAGAACATATCCCACCCCCTAAGATTGCAGACATAGAAGCTCATGGGCCGGCTTTAGAGAACATCATCCTTTCAGCTACAGAGGTATACAAATCGATGATGGAGTTAGATGTCCATCAAGCTACAGGTCTTGATGATGTGGCCCCTTTTGTACTTACAAATTGCACTAATTCCATATCAGCGGCACTTAGTATCATATAAAAAGAATCGCTGGAGTCAGGGGTGATTCGAAGATGCTGAAAATAAGCAAATGTGATACCTATCTTCAAAAAGGGTTGGAGGGATACGGCTCTAAACTATAGACCTGCTTCTTTGACCAGCATAGTTTGAAAAGTTATGGAGAAACTACTAAGGAAGCATATCTTTCTTCACTTGGAATCCTTCAGCTTTTTGTCAGAAAAGGTAGATCAAAAGTAACAAACTTATTAGAATTTTATGATGAAGTAAGCCAAATCTTAAAGGAAAGTGAGGGCTGGACATATTGCATATTCCTAGACTTCCAGAAACCATTTGACACTGTCCCACACGGGAGACTTATTAAGAAACTGCAAGCAATGACAAGAATAGGTGGAAATGTCTTGGAATGGATAAAAGCATACTTAGAAGGAAGGGAACTTAGGGTTACAGTAAGACATTCAGTGTCTGAGTGGAGGAGAGTTAGAAGTGGAGTTCCAGAGGGTTCAGTTCCATGGCCACTTTTACTCATTGTATATGCAAATGACCTACAAGGGTCTGTAAATTCATTCATGAATATGTTTGCAGATGATGCAAAGATTATGAAAAAATAAGAAAAGAACAATGGTAGAAATCTTCAGGAAGATCTAAATAGTCTTAGTGAGTGGTCAGATAAGTGGTTAATGCAATTCAGTACTTCAAAATGAAAGGCAATGAGAATGGTTATTAGTGCAAGCAAGCCCAAGGTTGGCTACTCGGTGGCACGAGTAGAACTTCACTAAGACGGATGAAGAGATCTGCGAAAAATTTAACTAGGAGTTTTAGTCAGTATTTACAGTAGAATATACACCACCCCTCAGAATGCAGATATAGAAGCTCATGGGCCAGTAATAGAGAACATCATCTTTTTCAGCAGCAGAGTGTATGCAAAGTGCTGATGAAGTTAGAAGTTTACAACGCTACAGGTCCTGATGATATATTCCCTTTTGTATGTAAGAAATGCGCTAATTCAATATCAGCGTCACTAAGTATCATATTTAAAAGTCGCTGGAGTCAAAGGAGAATCCAAGATTCTGAAAACAAGCGAACGTGATACCAATCTTCAAAAAGAGAAGGAGGGATATGGCTCTAAACTATCGACCTGTTTCCTTGACTAGCATAGTTTGCAAAGTTATGGAGAAACTACTAGGGAAACATATCTCTTCACTTGGAATCCTTCAACTTTTTGTCAGGGGGACAACATGGCTTCAGAGAAAGTAGATCAACAGTAACAAACTTATTAGAATTTTATGATGAGGTAAGCCAAATCTTACAGGAAAGAGAGGGCTGGGCAGATTGCATATTCCTAGACTTCCAGAAAGCGTTTGACACTGTTCCACATGGGAGACTTATTAGGAAGCGGCAATCAATGGCTAGAATAGGTGGAAATGTTTTGGAATGAATAAAAACATACTTAGAAGGAAGGGAACAGAGGTTTAGAATAAACACTCAAGTGTCTGAATGGAGAAGAGTTAACAATGGAATTCCACAGGGTTAGTTTTAGGGCCATTTTTGTTCCTTGCATATGTAAATGACCTTCCAGAGTCTGTAAATTCATTCATGAATATGTTTGCAGATGATGTCAAGATTATGAAATAGTAAGAAACGAGAACAATGGTAGGAATATTCAGGAAGATCTAAAGAGTCTGCGTGAGTGGTCAAAAAAGTACTTCAAAATGAAAGATAATGAGAATGGGTATAAGTGCAAGCAGGCCCAAGGTTGGCTACTCAGTGGCAAGAGTAGAACTTCAAGAGACAGAGAATGAGAGAGATGTAGGAGTATACATACTGGCCGATATGTATACAGAAATGCATATAAATGGCATATCAAGAGCATCATATGTTTTCTTCGCAACTGTAAGGGTAGTCTTCAGGCACATGGATAATGAAATGTTCAGAAATATTTATGTAACCTATGTGAGGCCAAAGCTTGAATGTGAAGCCCCCTTTTTGAATCCGCACTTGAAATAGCACTTAGTTAAGCTGGAAAAAGTTGAAAGACATGTCACGAAACTGCTGCCAGAAATACAAAATTTCAGTTATGATGAAAGGCTGAGTGAATTAGACTTACCATCACTAGAAGCTAGACGATTGAGTTGTGATATGGTACGGGGTTTTAATTCATTCATGAGTATGACAGAGTGGATAGGCATCGATATTTTTATGTGGCTGGCACTAGAGCTAGAGGTCATAGTTTGAAGCTTTATAAGAAAACTGCTTTGCAGGATGTAAGGCAGTACTTTTTTAGTGTAAGAGTAGTTGATAATTTAAACTCGCTAAGGGAAGGAGGTAGTTAATGCTAACTCAATCCATGGTTTTAAGGACATGTATAATAAGTATCACTAAGTACAAACTGGAACCTTCCAGAAAACGGGCTCTTTCCCATAAGCACAATTAGGTAATTACACTTAATTCATTAATTAATTGCCTAAACACACACACAAGCAAACATATTCACACACACACGCATATATATATATATATATATATATATATATATATATATATATATATATATATATATATATATATATATATATATATATATATATATATATATATATATATATATATATATATATATATATATATATATATATATATATATATATATATATATATATATATATATATACATATATATATATATATACATATATATATATATATATATATATATATATATATATATATATATATATATATATATATATATATATATATATATATATATATATATATATATATATATATATATATATATATATATATATATATATATATATATATATATATATATATATATATATATATATATATATATATATATATATATATATATATATATATATATATATATATATATATATATATATATATATATATATATATATATATATATATAATATATATATATATATATATATATATATATATATATATATATATATATATATATATATATATATATATATATATATATATATATATATATATATATATATATATATATATATATATATATATATATATATATAACCAGATACGCACATTACATATGTGAAAACATGAATCATTTTTTTAGCTTATAGATATAAGCTATAAGGTTGGATTCCTTTTAACCTTCTGTGGTGTAGTGGTAGCGCCTTGACTTAGTAATCATAAATCCTAGGTTCGAGTCCCGGTCGGGGTAAAAAAAATTATTCATATATATATATAAATATATATATATATATATATATATATATATATATATATATATATATATATATATATATATATATATATATATATATATATATATATATATAATCAGATAAACACATTAACATATGTGAAAAATTTATCATATTTTACTCTTACCTGAAAGTCAAACCTAATGGACATAATTACTGTGCCAAGGTGCTATCGAATACACTACTGAAGGACTAAACAACAAACACACCTTAAACCTAACTACTATCCTAGTAATGAACGCATTCTTTCTGAATGTCCTTTTGTTCATATTGCAATCCCTCCTAACCTCACTCATGTCTTCGTTTTTCGCATTTAATTCAAAATCCATTTATATAGGCATTAATGATAAGCAAATAAACACATCACCAAATGTGAAAACATGAATTTTATCTTACACATGATCTGGACTTGAACCCAAGACACATAATTATCAAGTACACCACTGAAGGTCTAAAGAAGAAGCACACCATAAAGCTAACTGCTATACTAGTAATGAACGCATTCTTTCTGAATGACTTTTTGTTCATATTACAGCTTCTCCTATCCTCACTCGTTATTTAGCATTTAATTTAAATCCCAGCTATATAGGCAATAATAATCATCAAATAATCACATTATCATATGTGAAATGTGAATCATATTTTTTCCCTGACCGGGAATCGAAGCTAAGACTCATAATCACTGTGCCAAGGCGCTATTAACTACACCACTGAAAGTCTAAAATAGAAGCCACCCTTACTGCTAACTGCTATCTTAGGAATGAATGCATTCTCTCTGAATGCCATATGTTCATATTAGAGCTTCAAACCTCAATTTTCGCATTTAATTAAAATTCCAGCGATATAGGCATTAATAATAATCAAATAAACATATTTTCATATGTAAAAACATTTATCACCTTTTATTCCTGACCTGGACTCGAACCTGCGACACATAATTATTGCGCCAAGGCGCTATCAGTTACACCACTGAAGTTCTTAAGAAGAAACAAACATACAGCTAACTGCTATATTAGGAATAAACAAGTTCTTTCTGACTGTCTTTTTGTTCATATTACAGTTTCTCCTAACCTCACTCGTGAAATCTGTCCTCCATACTGTTAGGGAGATCTCTTATAGTTGCCAGTTTCGACACTCAAGAATATAGTATTAGATAATTTTTTGCTCTAACCAAGAATATTCCTTGAAGTCGTCTTTTGAGACACACTGGAATTCTTTTTGTGCACCCTCCCACAAATGTTCATGTCTTGAAGTTTTTCCTAAGAGTTTGAGAAGTTAATGTTTTTCTATAAGATATTTTATGAATATACTGAGATATGATTATTGCATTGACTGTAACCAATCGATTATTTTTCTATTATTTACAGCCAATTATTTAGACCGGTTTAGCATTCATTCTGCAATCAAATTATGTTTTTATGAGGAAAGTACTAATTTAACTAGCATACTCATCTTGGAAATGATTTTTTCTTGTATGTGAGAGATTGCTTCAGAATATTTCATCTTAGTTCTAATATACAAAATAAATCCACTAAAACAATCGATAACGTATTGGAAGGGATCCAGTCTACGAATCTCTTCCCCTTCAGTACCATGGAAAACTCTTTCCAGTTGCGAGAGCCTTTGATCCCTTCATCTCCTTAGTAGTGCCCTATGCAAATGAAGCACTGAATATATGTTGCAGTTAGCCGTAAAGTCTTGACTATAATTTCCATGGCCCTTAGTTAAATTCCTCTTTGTAGGTCATGAACGTTTCCTTTAATCCTCTTTTAAGCTCCCAGAGAGTTTTTCCTTCGTTTTCCTCAATGCACTCTAAACATAAAGTTCATTAGTACAGGGAGAGGAAAGTATTTTGCATACAAGAGCTGAGAAACGGATTTTATTGTTTATATGCGAAGCCAAGCTGATGTTTACTCAGCTCTTCAGGCAGCTTTTTTTCTTCAAGTTTTCATAATATACTAGGGGGTTACTTCTGAATGATTTGCTAAAGAGTAATAATAATAAAAGCAAAATTAACAATGATAATAATAATAATAATAATAATAATAATAATAATAATAATAATAATAATAATAATAATAATAATAATAATAATAATAATAATAATAATAATAATAATAAAATAATAACAATAACAATAATAATAATAATGATAATGATAATAATAATAATAATAATAATAATAATAATAATAATAATAATAATAATCATAATAATAATAATAATGATAATAATAATAATAATAATAATAATAATAATAATAATAATAATAATAATAATAATAATAATAATAATAATAATAATAATAATAATAATAATAATAATAATAATAATAACTGTAATAATAATAATAATAATAATAATAATAATAATAATAATAATAATAATAATAATAATAATAATAATAATAATAATAATAATAATAATAATAATAATAATAATAATAATAATAATAATAATAATAATAATAGGGAGAAAAATTTGGAAAAAAAGCGGAAGTAGAGGAAGAGAAGAGGTTGGCAAATGTTAGGTGGGGACAGGATTTTATTGAGTCATATAAGGAGAATGAATATAAGTTTTGGAAAGAAGTGAAGAGAGTAAGGAAGGGTGGATCGAGGATGGAAGAGACAGTGAAAGATGTAAATGGATAGGTGTTAAGAGGGAGCGATGCAAGGAAAAGTGGGGGTGTTCAAGTCCCATTAATGGGGGATGAAAATGAGAGAGAGAGAGATTACAAGAGAGGAGGTGAAAAGAACATTGGATGAAACGAAAGCACGTAAGGCACCTAGAATGGAAGGTGTGAGAGCGGAGATGTTGAAAGAAGAGGGTGTGACTGCATTGGAATGGTTAGTGAGATTTCTTAATATATGCGTTATGTTGTTAATGGTGCAAGTGGAATAGGTGATTGCTTGTATAGTGACCCTATACAAAGGTAAGGGAGATGTGTATAAATGCAGTAATTTTAGGGGTATAAGTTTGTTGAGTGTGGTGGGAAAAATTTACGGTAGGATACTTAGTGATAAGACAGAAAATGTGATTGCGAAAGTGCAGAGTGATTTTAGGAGAGGTAGAGGTTACATAGATCAGATTTTTTTATAATTAGGCAGTTATGTGAGGAATATTTAGCAAAGGGTAAGGATGTGAATTTTGCATTTTTGGATCTGAAGAGAGTGTATGATAGAGTTGCTAGAAAGGCAATGTGGAATGTTCTTAGGTTATATGGAATTGATGGTAGACAGTTGCAAGCAGTGAAGAGTTAGTATGAGTGCAGTAGAGCTTTGGTTAGGGTAGGGAATGAAGTGAGTGAGTGGTTTCCAGTGAGTG
>JAXCGZ010017988.1:5000-7500 GCA_037179515.1 Halocaridina rubra | reverse complement strand
CCTTAGAATTGGGTTGGTGACTTTAACAAGAGACAGCATTGCCTCTCTTATGTGCTATCCTTTTTCTTTATCTGTTTGTATCATCCTCTGCAGTCCGTCTTCACATTAGAAAGCTTCGTTGCAAAGGATATCTCGTAAGAAATTCATCTTGCAAGATGTTTAAGCAATACAAACATACAAAGAGAGAAATTCAACACTTCTCCAAAATCTGAAATCCTGCATCGCGGGTTTTCATGGAAATAACATATATTCATGAAAATCATGTGAATTTTATCTTGCTATTTCTCCTTAGAATAGAATTTTGTGACTTATACAAGTGACACCATTATGTCTCTAGGTTTGGTGTCCTATTTCTTCGTCTGTTTTTTATCATCCTCTGCAGGTCGTCTTTTCATTAGAAAGCTTCGTTGCAGGAGTTATCTCGCAAGAAATATATTTTGTCAGATCTATAGTGTTACAAGTACACAAAAAGAGGAGAGCAACAATTTTCCAAAACCTCTAATTCCGAATGGAGATTTTTAAACAAATAAGATTTATTCCCGAAAAGCACATAAACTTTATCTTGCTAGTTCTCCTTAGAATAGGATTTGTGACTTTAAAAAGAGACGACATTATATTTTTGTGATTGTTATCCTATTTCTTAATCTGATTGTATCATCCACTGCAGTTTGTCTTCGCATTGCTAAGCATCGTTGCAGAGGTTATCTCGTAAGATATTCATCTTACAAGATGCATAAGTTGATATAAGCTCAGAAAAAGAAGAAAGCAACAGTTTAACGCAATCACAAATCCACCGTATAAATATCATAAATATTTTCTTACCAAAGGCAGTGACTCAAAAGGCACGGTTTAAGTCGATTGGAGATCGAGCGAGGGCTTACAAAAAATGGGAAGCGAGAAGGAACGAGGAGTATCTGTGGCGGAAACCGTAGCTTGTCAGAGGTGTTTGGGTGAGTTGATGGCTGCCTTCATTGTTATGCATAGATGTGAGAGTCCGCAGGGCATCGTGTGACACTCGCTTCACTTAAGACGTTTAATCTGAAAAGGAAACCTCTTGCAGAAGCCGCCTGCTTCCTCTGCCACTTCGGGGACTTCTTTTTTATATATATATATATATATATATATATATATATATATATATATATATATATATATATATATATATATATATATATATATATATATATATATATATATATATATATATATATATATATATGAAAAGAAAGTATAAGATTGTCAAGAAAAATCTGTTTGGGAGACACAAATGCTTTGGAACGTCTTTTCACAGTAAATATCTGAAAACCTTTATAAACCTTGCTCTTGTAATATGAAAGGACAATGTTATTTGTGCTGATATTCCTGATATCATTCTGCAGCTTGAGGATTTGCGATTGGAATACACATATAAAAAATTTTAAATTCACAATTTATTAATCCTTCTTGAAATGCTATCATTGAAATGGACTGTTTCATATTATTAGATTAGGTTCATCTTGAAAAAGGCAATTATAAATTATTTTTATTTGAATTATGACATTTCTGTGACATTTGCACTCACGATTATGTTGAATTAGTTTTACAAACAATTCAAAAGAAAGAATTTTCATTGAAATTCTTGAAAGGATTAAAAACTCTTTACGCACACAAATATATATATATATATATATATATATATATATATATATATATATATATATATATATATATATATATATATATATATATGTATATATATATATATATATGAATCATTTATTTACCCCGACCGGGACTCGAACCTAGAACTTATGATTACAAAGTCAAGGCGCTACCACTACACCACAGAAGGTTAAAAGGAATCCAACCTTATAGCTTATATCTGCTATACTTAGGAATGAACTCATTCTAACTGAATGCCACTATGTTCATATTACAGATTCCCCAACCTCACTCGTGGCTTCATTTTAGCATTTAATTCAAATCCCAATCTCATTCGGGCCATGAAATTATCAAATAAGCACATTACATATGTGAAAACATGAATAATTTTTTACCCCGACCGGGACTCGAACCTAGGACTTATGATTACTAAGTCAAGGCGCTACCACTATACCACAGAAGGTTAAAAGGAATCCAACCTTATAGCTTATATATGCTATACTTAGGAATGAACGCATTCTAACTGAATGCCACTATGTTCATATTACAGATTCCCCAACCTCACTCGTGGCTTCATTTTAGCATTTAATTCAAATCCCAATCACATTCGGGCCATGAAATTATCAAATAAGCACATTACATATGTGAAAACATGAATCATTTTTTACCCCGACCGGGACTCGAACCTAGGACTTATGATTACTGTGTCAATACGCTACCACTACACCACAGAAG
This sequence comes from Halocaridina rubra, assembly GCA_037179515.1. Classification (NCBI taxonomy): domain Eukaryota; kingdom Metazoa; phylum Arthropoda; class Malacostraca; order Decapoda; family Atyidae; genus Halocaridina; species Halocaridina rubra. The sequence continues at coordinate 5,124 of JAXCGZ010017988.1, read as the reverse complement.
GTTAAAAGGAATCCAACCTTATAGTTATATCTGCTATACTTAGGAATGAACGCATTCTAACTGAATGCCACTATGTTCATATAACAGATTCCCCAACCTCACTCGTGGCTTCATTTTAGCATTT
>JAXCGZ010017987.1:17500-31094 GCA_037179515.1 Halocaridina rubra | reverse complement strand
CCATGTGACAGTCACGATCATCTCCTCGTTGGAATATTTTTAAGCTGGCAGCAAAAAAAAAATGGTAGTAGTAGTAGTAGTAGTAGTAGTAGTAGTAGTAGTAGTAGTAGTAGTAGTAATAATAAGAATAATAATATCAGTAAGAATAAGAATAATAATAATAATAATAATAATAATATAATAATAATAATAATAATAATAATAATAATAATAATAATATAATAATAATCATATACAATAATTTCATGGAATATGAGGAATGTAAAAATTATAGCAATAATTCTTGCAAATGGTTGTAATTCACACAAGGTAGAGAAAACATTTATATATCGGAGGGAGTGCCTTCGTATACATGTTTCCATGTACAGTGAATGGCATAATATAAAAAAATTAGAAGAACTTAAGTAATGAATCATTATTCATAAATGTAAACAGGGCACCGTTTTATCATCTATTTCTTTTTATTGTATTTATTTATTCAGATAACTGTACATGGGGACATGTGCCCATGCATGGGGATAGACTTGTTTTATATTCTCCACCTACGGATGGGTGGAACGGGTCAGGGAGGACCCATAGGGCGGTCGCCAGCCGGAACAGGCCCCAATCCCCCCACTGTGGTGCTTAGCCACAGCAGTAACCTCCCCAGTAAACAGCTTGAACTCTCTTGCTTGGACGAGGCCCGATCCGTCGGCCTCGCGAATGCGAGGCCAGCGCATTACCACAGTACTAGCCAGGAGGTTGGGGATAGACACAGATCCTGTCCCCATGAATGGGGATAGACACAGATCCAATAAGAAATGGATGGAGAATTTGGAACTGTCCAAATGACATATCTGGCACTTGGTAAGAATGGCTGCATGAGACATTCGAAACACGGATGAAAACAGTCAAATTATATATGGTCCATTCAAAAATGTTTTTCGTTGCATAATTCTCGAGACTGAACGCACCACCACGTGGCCCTGACAGGTCCATATGTAATTGCAGATGAGAAATGGCTGCTTGTTGACTCTAATTAGAAAAAGGTGTCGAAACGGGTGTTAGAATGCTAATGAAAAAACCAGTATACATGGAACTAATTTCCATAATTGTTAGCACTATGTGGCTCATTATATCAGAAGGGGAGGGAAAGAGAGAGAGAGAGAGAGAGAGAGAGAGAGAGAGAGAGAGAGAGAGAGAGAGAGAGAGAGAGAGAGAGAGAGAAGAAGAAGAAGAAGAAGAAGAAGAAGAAGAAGAAGAAGAAGAAGAAGAAGAAGAAGAAGAAGAAGAATGAAGAAGAAGAAGAAGAAGAAGAAGAAGAAGAAGAAGAAGAAGAAGAAGAAGAAGAAGAAGAAGAAGAAGAAGAAGAAGAAGAAGAAGAAGAAGAAGAAGAAGAAGAAGAAGCAAATCTTAACAAACAACTTCTAACAAGGATATTCAAGTCATGAATTTGCAATAATGAGAAGATTTAGCTGGCAGTTAAGATTTCGCTTCAAAATTCATACAATTTTTAGGTAATATCCATAAACATCAAGGAAGCGCTTGCAATATATCTTTTTTTTTATGAGTGTGACACCGGGACAGGCAGAAACTGCCCTCATCAATAAAGGCCCGGGCACGAGAAAACACCAAGACGAAGGAAAAGAAAAAGGTTATGGACAAGGAAGAGATGAGATAATCATACACAAAGAAAAACGACAGACAGAAAATACAGTCAAAGTACTGAGGACCTAGAGATATGGAGAATTAGGTCCTGTGATGCCGATAGATCCGCTTTTTGAAGGAAGATAGGTCATGAGAATTTGGAAAGACAGAAGGAGGAAGAGAGTTCCAGAGTCTTGATGTAGTTGGGAAGAAGCAGTCGCTGCCGACCAATCTGCAAGCTACAAATCTCCAACACACTACCTGTGAGATGAGGCCACTTGGCTAGTGTTACGTGTCCTCGGTAGTGGGAAGGGAGGCAACTTGCTACTTCATCAGAGCAGTGATGGAAGTAGTAGCGATAGAAAAGATAAAGGGATGATACATTACGGCGGAGAGACAGAGAATCCAGATTAGAGGTAAGAGAAGGATCATTAATGTGTCTAACTGCCTTAGATTCAACCCTATCAAGGAAATAAGTATTAGAAGAAGCACCCTATATGTGTGAGCAGTACTCTAAGCAGGGATGGATAAGATCTTTATAGATTTTAAGTAACTGTAAAGAGGAAAAGTAATGACGAAAACGAAACAGAACCCCCAATTTTTTGGATGCAGATTTAGACATTTGGATTATGTGGTTCCTCCAAGACAGATTCCTAATATGTTGATAGAATTAAGAGGGTAAATTTCGTTAGTTTTGAAGACAATAGGGCAATCAGGAGGACAAGAAGATAAAGAGATAGCCAGGAACTGTATCTTGGAGGCAGATACCCTCTGCAAAGTAGAGTTGAGAGTAGAAGAAACGAGACTAATTAGCCTAAGAGTAACAGATGAAGGTTGTGAAGAAAAGGCAGACGAAAAGTGAAGGGTAGAATCATCAGCAGAGGCATGAAGAAGAGAGAAGTATGGGGATATTAGAATATCATTGATGAAGATAAGGAACAGAGTAGGTGAGAGAACAAAGCCCTGTGGAACACCACTCGTAACAGTGAATGGGCTAGATGTCGCACCATTAACAACTATCTATTTATCTATCTATATATATCCAGCTTCCAAGCTATATAAAAGTTATAATTTCCTTTATAAGGTTGGTTGCCAAGTAAAAGTACACCATTCTGTCTTTAGTTCCTAGCTAAATATCCCATTGCTCTGTGATATGGAGCAGTTGTAATAAATGTATATTAAGCAAGGTCCAAAAGATTGAAAAACCTCCTGCTCAAATCGCTGTTGGTCATGGCAAACAGTTTGACCGGGCAACATCATTTATTACGGAACTAAAATGCTTTAATGTAGAAGACCAAATCAAATTCGACGAGGTGATCTCTATGTCTAAGTTAATAAAAGCTGTCATACATGAATAGGGTCATGCAGATTAATGCCGTTAGCAGTTAAGTGGAAAGAAACACTCGACAACTGGGGAGGTTACTGCTGTGGCTGAGCACCACAGTGGGGGGGGTTGGGGCTTGTGGCGGCTGGTGACCGCCCTATGGGTCCTCCATGACCCGTTCCACCCATCCGTGGGTGGAGAATCCAAAATAACAAGACAATCACAAAATCTCGTGATTCCAACAGTCTGCCAGAGGGCATAAATGAAACAGAAACAGCACAGAAAAGTATTTACTCTCACCTGTTTGTATAAATGTGTATATGTATACATGTGTGCAAATGTGTGCACATGAATGCAGGTAGCAGTGCATGTGCAAGTGGGGGGGGGAGATATATGTGCATGTGGGTACAAATGTGCGTACATACATGCATGTGCACACATGCATATGTGTGTGCGTGCATGTGTGGAGCGGTGGATTTTTCATTGTCTCGGGGCCTGGTACTGCCCTGTCTATGAACTCTCAATGCTTGGAGTGTTATTTTAGCCTGTTCTTTTTCTTTGTTGTGTCACCCTCAGATGGCGATGATGTGTATGAGTATGTATGTATGCATGTCTATCGGTGAAAAGGACTAATAACTCTTTTTGCTGAGATAAATGTCACAAACTCTCTCTCTCTCCCTTAGATATGTATGATTATGAAGCCCCAATGGTATTTCTTTTGCACATCTCATAAGTTATTTATATATGCATGCATAACTGTAGATACATGTACATGCATGTAAATGTATATGTATATGTACCTACTTATTATTCTTACCTGAAAATTTTTGTACTCTATCTTCAAATTGTCTGTAGTGTTTCTGTGGTAAAGTGGAGATTTAACTTAAATGATAGCACTCAACAAGGGTTATTGAAAATTATTGTTACAAATATTACTCTTAATCAATCATCGCAGAGTGCTCTTCTGCTATCAATACATGTAAACCATAATATATTACTCTTAATTAATAATTGCAGAGTGCTCTTCTGCCATCAATCAATTTTTACACAATATTTTATTCTTAATTACCTGTTATGATATTTAAAATTAATTGCAAATTCCATTAATATTTGAGATATTCATGACCAAATATAGATTGTAATGTTTAAAACTGCAATATCAATGGGAGTGCTCATGTGCACATGCCTCCACGTATTTGAATAAAAAAAAAGTTGTCAAATATCCTTAATTCTCAATACAATATAATCCATATGCAGAAAAATAATCTAAGCTAACCACATCCACTAATATTGAATTCTTGTTAACTACAGCACATCTCTTAATCACTTCATCCACCTGCTTCATATCAAACTCATTTCAAGAACAACTTCATGTCCGCTGTAATCACTTCAGCCTGTAACCTGATGCCATGACTGAAAACATCACCATTTCTTAGTGGTGATAAAAACATATTAAGAAGATTTTACGTCACGTCATCACATCTGGGTGATGTCACTGTCCATTCTATAAGAGCCAATTGATGAATGGCAGAGAGAGAGAGAGAGAGAGAGAGAGAGAGAGAGAGAGAGAGAGAGAGAGAGAGAGAGAGAGAGAGAGAGAGAGAGAGAGAGAATATATATTGCATTTCATTACAAGACCAACATTCTGTTACCACATCTTAAAAAGGGAGGGAGAGAGAGAGAGAGAGAGAGAGAGAGAGAGAGAGAGAGAGAGAGAGAGAGAGAGAGAGAGAGAGAGAGAGAGATATTATCTAAAATCTACGACAACCTCTTCAATTTGGATTAGTGACCAGTTCGTGATCCCAGACTGTCTTTGTCAGCGACCTCTGACCTCACTTAAGCGCAGTCACGTTTGAAAAGGGATACAAACAGACAGACAAAATAGATAGAAGTGAATGAATAGATAAGACAGATATATCTATAGATAGATCAATACAAATAGAATGGAATATAGTGAGGCCGAGAGTAGAATAATGATGTATAACATATTACTCGAATCTAAAGCATTACATGGGAACATGCGCACGCAGGTACTCTCTTAATTTGCTTAAAAGGGCACCATTACAATTCCACTTGTATGCATTACACACACACACACACACACACACACACACACACACACACACACACACACACACACACACACACACACACACACCATATATATATATATATATATATATATATATATATATATATATATATATATATACATTCTATCTACTTTGGCTGTTTCCCCCTTTAATTGGGGGGTAGCCGACATCAAGAAAGGAAAACAAATAGGGGGATTACTTTGCTCTATGGGCAATGACGAGGGAGCTAGCGACCGTTCAGATGGCAATGCGGGAGTGCCACAGCCCATCCTCCCGGCTCTTCCACAACCTGTGTCGCTTCACAACTGCCAACTCCTCCTGCTGCCCCTACCACAGGGTTACCTCTGCAAGATGCAGCCCCGTGGTAACAGCAGATGCCCATCAGAGTTGCGTCACAATCGCTCACCACTCATTCTTATTCCTAGCACGCTCGCTTGCTTCCCTCACATCCATCCTCCTATCATTCAGGGCTCTCCTTACTCCATCCATCCATCCAAACCTAGGCCTCCCTCTAGTATTTCTCCCATCAACTCTCGCATTCATCACCTTTTTCAGCAGCCTTTCATCATCCATCCTTTCCACATGGCCAAACCATCTCAGAACATTCATATCTACTCTGGCTGCAATTTCTCTCCTCACACCCGTTCTTGCTCTCACCACTTCATTCCTAACCCTGTCTAATCGAGATACACCAATCATACTCCTCAGGCATTTCATCTCAAACACATTTAGTTTCTGTCTCTCACTTACTTTCATACCCCATAACTCTGATCCATACATCACAGTTGGCACAACCACTTTCTCATACAAAACTTTCTTAACATTCATTTCCAACCCTCTATTCTTCATCATTCCTTTCAATGCACCCAACACTTTACATCCTTCATTCACTCTGTGACACACATCTGCTTCCACTCCACCATTTGCAGCTATAACCGAGCCTAAATACTTAAACTGATTAACCTCCTCAAGTGTCTCTCCATTCAACATAACATTCAATCCAGCGCCATCCTCATTTCTTCTACACCTCATAACCTTCCTCTTTCCCACATTCACTCGCAACTTCCTTCTCTCACACACCATTCCAAATTCTGACACTAACTGACACAGCTTTTCCTCTGAATCTGCCACCACCACAGTATCATCTGCAAACAGCAACTGATTCAGCTCCCACTCGTTATCATCCCCATCTACCATTCTCAAACCTCGACCACACAATCGCTCATTCACCTCTTACAACTCCATCAATATACAAATTGAACAGCCATGGTGACATCACACATCCCTGTCTCAGTCCCACACTCACTGGAAACCACTCACTCACTTCATTCCCTACCCTAACACAAGCTCTACTGCCCTCATACAAACTCTTCACTGCATGCAACAATTTACCATTAATTCCATATAATCTCAAAACATTCCACATAGCCTCTCTGTCAACTCTATCATATGCTTTCTCCAGATCCAAAAATGCAAAATACACATCCTTACCCTTTGCTAAATATTTCTCACATAACTGCCTAACTATAAAAATCTGATCTATACAACCTCTACCTCTCCTAAAACCACTTTGCACTTCTGCAATCACATATTCTGTCTTATCCCTAATCCTATTACCCAGTATCATACCATACACTTTTCCTACCACACTCAACAAACTTATACCCCTAAAATTACTGCATTCATACATATCTCCCTTACCTTTGTATAGGGGCACTATACAGGCAATCACCCATTCCACTGGCGCCAATGACAACATAAAGCATATATTAAACACTCTCACTAACCATTCCAATGCAGTCACACCCCCTTCTTTCAACATCTCCTCTCTCACACCATCCATTCCAGGTGCTTTACCTGCTTTCGCTTCATACAATGCTCTTTTCACCTCCTCTCTTGTAATGTCTCTCTCATTTTCATCTCCCATTACTGGCCCTTGAACCCCTCCCACTGCCACTATAGCTGCCTCTCTATCTTCCTCAACATTCAGCAAGCACTCAAAATATTCTGCCCAACTTCTCCTTGCATCGTTCCCTCTTAACATCTGTCCATTCACATCTTTCGCTGTCTCTTCCATCCTCGATCCACCCTTCCTTACTCTCTTCACTTCTTTCCAAAATTTCTTTTTATTCTCCTCATATGACCTACTAAAATCCTGTCCCCACCTAGAATTACAAATACAATAAAACTAAATTAATTAAATATGTAATACTCTCTTACAGGCATGGGTCTGTAATTATGCACTTCAATAGACGTATCTGGAATAGTTCACAACTTAAGCAACCAAAAATGACCTAACAGTAATGATATGTCGTCGAAGTCCAGACATTTTGGCGCTAAATAAAGATATATATTGACGCCTGACCGTAATCACAACAAAGTGGCATTTAAGGGCAAATACAATGCTGCGATCAATGCCAGCAGCAAAATATATTCAGTGCACATAGGACAAGAATCAAAGACGCCAAAATATCAAGGCATGGCACTGCGCATGTGGGAGGAGCTTAATGATGTCACTGTCACCGATGATTAAAGTTTCTCAAAGAAATATTTCTAAATGAGCAATAAAGTAGTTCAGGTAGCAGTAGAAAGAGAGAGAGAGAGAATTTTTTTTATTTATTTATTCACATAACTGTACATGGGGACATGTGCACATGGGCACTCCCAGTGATATTGCAGTTGATAAACATTACAATCTATTTGGTTATGAATAAATAAAATATTAATAGAATTTGCAATTAATTTTAAGTATCATAGCAAGTAATTAATAATAAAATATAGTGTAATAATTGAAGAGTAATTGAATAGTAATATTTGTAACAATATTTTCAATAGCCCTTGTTGAGTGCTATAAACTACATTTCACTTTTCAACAGTACTACTGCAGACAATTTGAAGCAGATATAGAATAACAATTTTCAGGTTAGACTAATAAGTAGGTAAATATACATATGCATGTATTAATTAGATGAACAATAGAAACATCACTGGGGCTTCATAGTCATATATATCAAGGAGAGAGAGAGAGAGATTTATTATTTTATTTTATTAATTTATTGCGCCAAGGCGTCAGACATTACATGAATTCATACAAATAATGCTTCAAATGGATACAAAACCAAGAATAGAACATAGTTTACAGGGAGGTGTACACATTGATAAAACATTGCTGCATACTAACACACAACTCACAGTATGGCAGCACAGAGTACATTATATACAAAAGTAAAGCTCAGAGAAACACAGAATACACAAACAGAATTATACAGCAACATATAGAAAATATATGTATAATTCAATATAATTAATGGCCACCAAAGTGAGGATAACGAGCAAGAATATCATCAAGGTTGTCATCATTAAGTAAAAATGAGCAGATCTGTATTAAGTTCTGACCTCGTGGTAAAACATCTCTCACTGTGGGGCACTGAAGACAATAGTACACACATACATACATATGAGCTCCTGAGGGAGGGACCTAGAATAATTCCTCCATGTTCCCCTGCGTGTCGTAAGAGGAGAGAGAGAGAGAGAGAGAGAGAGAGAGAGAGAGAGAGAGAGAGAGAGAGAGAGAGAGAGAGAGAGAGAGAGAGAGAGAGAGAGAGAGATATGCAGGACTGATAAAATGGCAGAGAGAGAGAGAGAGAGAGAGAGAGAGAGAGAGAGAGAGAGAGAGAGAGAGAGAGAGAGAGAGAGAGAGAGAGAGAGAGAAATATGCAGGACTGATAAAATGGAAGAGAGAGAGAGAGAGAGAGAGAGAGAGAGAGAGAGAGAGAGAGAGAGAGAGAGAGAGAGAGAGAGAGAGAGAGAGAGAGAGAGAGAAATATGCTGGACTGATAAAATGGCAGAGAGTAATAATAATAATAATAATAAATCTTTATTTTCCAAAGTACATTGGGTATTCAAATAAGATGCATATATATTCCAGATAGACATCTGTGGTGTACGATATAGACATACTAAAACAAACAAATCATAAAGATGAGTGTACTATTAAAATTTACAAGTAAAATCTTCCTTTAAGAGTAACTTCTTAAGATTATATTTAAAAGTATACACTGAACCAGCATTTTTTAGTTCTCTGGGAAGCTGATTATATAAATGAGGTCCACGAATGTTTATATCTCTTGAGCCAATATCAGTTTTAGACCTTCGTACTAATAAATCTTCCCCTTGACGGGTAGTTAACCCGGTAACTGAGCTTACTGTAGAAAAATTATACAAGCAATCAGGAAGATTGTTTCTTAGTATATTAAAAACAAAGGTACATATATCAAAAACATATTTATCTCTAATCTTTATCCATTCTAGATCTTTTAAAACAGGAGAGATGTGCTCGTATTTTCTTACATTGCCAACAGCCACTCGTGCTGCAAAGTTTTGTAACTTTTGTATTCTTTGTAATTGAGTCTTATTTGTACATCCCCAAACTTTGAGACAGTAATTAATTAAACTCATAGCTAAGGACTGGACAATTATTATACGAGTTGATGTTTCAAATGAGTCTTTTACCCTATTTAGATATATTAGAGTACCCATTACTTTTTTATAAATTTCATCTATATGCATTTCAAAATTCATGTAACGGTCAAAATAGACACCTAGGTTCTTTACCGAGTTCATTGGCTTAATGATATTACCGTTAAAATTTATATGAAGATTGTCATCAACTTCTGATAATAATTGTCTGGATCCGATAAGAATAGATTGGGTTTTAGTTTCAATAAGTAACAGACCATTTTTTAGAAAGTAACGTTTAGCCATATACAAAATTTCTTCTGCTCTACGAATAATATTTTCTAAATCATTAATTTCTCCTTCAATTAAGATTTGAGTATCGTCAGCATATTGAATGACATAACAGTTAGGTAAATATTTTACTAGATCGTTTACATATATTAGAAAAAGTATAGGTCCTAGGATCGATCCCTGAGGGACCCCAAACAATACCTTCTTGCGACTTGAAACTACATCTTTTATTCTGACTGACTGGTAGCGGTTTTTTAAATAGTTCTCGAACCAGCTTGGGTCAATGTTCATTTTTTTGCATTTTTCTAATAAGATGGTATGGTGTACACTATCAAAAGCTTTAGAAAGATCGAGTAGTAGTAGCAATGATATTTTCTTATTATCTATATTTTTGTATATTTCATCTGATATTTTCAATAAGGCAGTTTCAGTTGATAATTTTGGCCTGAAACCGTGTTGACTTTTTGCAATAAGTTTATTTTTTTCAAGAAACTCACTTAACTGATTTGCAACAATCTTTTCAAGTATCTTTGATAAAATTGGTAGTAAAAAGATTGGTCTATAGCTAGAGACGTCGTCAGGATTTCCATTTTTAAAACCAGGAATTACATGGGGATTTTCCATAAATCTGGGTAAATATTGGTAACTATGGAAGTATTGATTATTACCGTCAGATAATATGCTATTACAAATAATGAATCTCTAATAAAACGAAAACAAATTCAATCTGATCCATATGCATTAGAGTCTTTCAGATTTTTTATTACTAAGATTACTGTATTACAATCTACTGTAGTAGGTTTAAAGACATCATTACTTCTATTGAATGCACTATGTTCTTTAAGATTAACATTATTATTATTATTACTACCATCATCACTATTATCATTACCATTACTACCACCATCATTATTATTTACACCATTATCAACATTTCTATTATTATTACTACTACCATCATCATTATTATTACCACCATTACTATTATTGATTTCATTTATTATTTCTTTTTTTGTTTTTTCAAAGGTTTTTTTCCCCACTTCAGCGAAAAAATTATTGAACTCTTCTGCTTTAGCACTTACATCTATCTACCTCATCGGGTATAATTGATATGTTACTACTTTTATTACAGTTATTGGAAAGCATGGTTTTAGCAATTTTCCATGTATCAGAGATATTGCCTTTAGCGTTTTGAAATTCATTTTTGTAATACTGTTTCTTACTGTTACTTAATAATGATTTTACTTGTTTCTTATGCTCTGTAAACTTTTCTCTTAAAGGGATATTATCTCTTTGTAGTTTTACTTCATTTTGTAGTTTGTCTCTTTCTTTCATAATGTTTTTTATGTCATCTGTTATCCAAGGAGCAGGGGGACGAAATCTTTCTCTTGTCACGAGTGGTGCACATCGATCTATACATGATGATAAGACACAGGTTAAAATTCTTACTTGTATATTTATATTATCGGTATATAGAATTTCATTTAATTTATGTACTTCATTCATAAGTAAACTACAAAGTAATTCTTGTGAATAATTTCTTAAGCATCTGAATGTTTTAAAGATTAGTTGTCTCTTTGGTTTGCGAATATTTAGGGACGTTACAATGACGTAAGGGATTTTATTATCCCATCTAATGACACCAATTTGTAAGATAGTATCCCACCGAGTGTCACCACTGACGTAGGGTAATTACCTCCTTACGTTATATTATTATAATTATGGTAGCGTGGTTGGTGAAAGACATCTTCCTTTCTATACATTTATTCTTATTTTAACATCTATGTACTCAGAGCTCCTATTACTACAGTTCCTGTCACGACTAATTCCTGAGTCCCACCCCGGAAGGGGGGGAGGCTAACTCAGCTGTACTGTGTTAACTCTGCTGCTCGCAAGGCCCGGTCTCTAACTCAACTCACTGTGCCTGCCCTGGGTGGTTCTTGAAATACCCCAAGGGCAGGGGCGTGGCTTGTATGGGGAATAAAGGACTGGTTTATATCTCTCACCCTCTTGAGATATGAGATACGCCAGATGCCGAGTCCCAAAAGTCCTACGACAACAATTTCCTCGTGGTTTGCTATAGGGCTTGGCATTACGTCACACTTAGTTATCATATGTTTGGAGTTTGTTATTACTAGATCGATTTGGGAAACTGAAGTGGGAGTGATTCTAGTTGGTTTATTTATAATCTGTTCTAGATTTAAATTCTTAATAAGTCTACTCATTTTATTTTCTCTTTTTAGTTGATCATCATTAAAATCGCCATATATAAAAACTGGTTTGTTTTTTTAAATTATCTCCTTAAAAACGTCCAAAATATAGCTAAAAGAGGTTACCGGGGCTTTGGGGTGGCGGTACACGCAGCCTATGATAATAGAAGGAAACTTTTTATGTTGGACAGAGATCCATTTATCTTCCACTCCTTCGTGCTTCTCAGTTTCAAGATTTAGTTCAGTGGCCTTCAAATAATTTTTAACATATAAACATACCCTCCACCTCTACCACTGTCATAGCGATAAATATTATATGAAGGAATATTAATAAATGCATTATTAATTGACGGATACAGCCATGATTCGCTAATGCAAAGAACATCAATATTTTCTTGTACAAGCATATGTTCAATTTCTAGTATATGGGATAACAGGGATTGTGCATTTATATGTACGACAGATAATCTATCATTATATTTACAAGTAACTTTCACATCGGCAGCAGTAACAGCAACAGCAGGAGACGAGGTATTACCATGTTTCATTGGGGTGGTATCCATAGTCATAGTTGTAGGTTCGACTGTGTGATTCTGCTGGGAATTCATCATTGTAGTGTGTGTGTGTGTGTGTGAGAGAGAGAGAGAGAGAGAGAGAGAGAGAGAGAGAGAGAGAGAGAGAGAGAGAGAGAGAGAGAGAGAGAGAGAGAGAGAGAATATAAAGGAACTGATAATAGAACAGGCAAAAACAAACACAAAGGACAGCCACAAATCCCCCCAAAATAAAATTACAAGAAATGCAATGAAAAACAAAATAAAAATAAGAGATAATTAAAGAATAAGAAAAAGGTGACACTTTTACAAGCACAGACAGCTGAGTCAACTCAACCACTATGGGAAATAAAAAAGGAAATAAAAAAGTGAAAGAAAATGGTTTACAGTGTATTAAGTTCCTCCTGAGAGACTTTCACGGTTATTTACCCAGAGATATTTTCTGTCACAATTAGTCCTTCAAGTCTCTCGTGTGTGTGTGTGTGTGTGTGTGTGTGTGTGTGTGTGTGTGTGTGTGTGTGTGTGTGTGTGTGTATGTGCGTGCGTGTGTGTGTGATTACCTAATTGTGGTTACCTAATTGTGTTTACGGGAAAGAGCCCAAAGCTCGTATCTTCCCGTCTCCTCATCGGTTCCATTTTATACTTAGTCATACTTATCATACCTGTCCTTAAAACTGTGGATTAAGATAGCATTAACTACCTCCTCGCTTAGCGAATTCCAATTATCAACTACTCTTACACTGAAAAAGTATTTCCTTACATTCTGCAAAGAAGTTTTCTTACGAAGCTTCAAACTATGACCTCTAGTTCTAGAGCCAGCCATATAAAAATATTGATCCCTATCCATTCTATCATAACCATGAAGGAATTTAAAGACTGTCACCATATCCCCCCTCAATCTTCTAGCTTCGAGTGATGGTAAGTCTAATTCCCTCAGCCTCTCATCATAACTGAGATTGCGTATTTCTGGCACCAGTTTCGTGGCATGTCTTTGAACTTTTTCAAGCTTAGCTATGTGCTTTTTCAAGTGTGGATTCCAAA
>JAXCGZ010017987.1:5000-12500 GCA_037179515.1 Halocaridina rubra | reverse complement strand
TGTCCAGGACGACTTTTAATTTCTCTGTCTAGGACGACTTTCGTTTTCTCTGTCCAGGACGACTTTTAATTTCTCTGTCTAGGACGACTTTCGTTTTCTCTGTCTAGGACAACTTTCGTTTTCTCTGTCCAGGACGACTTTCGTTTCTCTGTCCAGGACGACTTTTAATTTCTCTGTCTAGGACGACTTTCGTTTCTCTGTCCAGGACGACTTTTGTTTTCCCTGTCCCTTGCTCATGAATTCTTGCTAGGTGCGATTCCACGGTTTCCCTCGGGGATTCTTTTTTTCACTCCCTCGCTGTCCTTGCTATATCACTTTCAAGACAATCATCCCCTTTCTGTAAAATTCCCTTTTATTTACAACGCGTTGGTTTTCCTTTCCCTTATCTCTCTGAAGGAGAGTAACGGTGAAATCTCGGCTGAGCCGTGCGGTCACAGACTTCCTCACCAGTCCTAGGTTCCATTCTAACGAACAAACAAACATTCTACTCCCTTGAAGCTACGTTTGGGTGACACTGAAAAACCTTCCCTATTCTAGGACAGCACAAATTACTCTAATTTACTCTTACTTTCGCCTGCATAGCGCGAAATAAAAAAAAACTCATCTCTAACTAATATCACGAAATTTCTTATTCTTCAAAAAAACATGCCACACACGTATCGTAATATTAATTCCCCATCATCATAACACAAAAAGAACGATCTGTCGTTTATGTCTTTCTTTCGCTAAAACATTACTCCCCCGGAGAAAAAAACAAACAAAAAAAGAAAGAACCTTGAAAACAGGCGCAATCTTAACACTCGATTTCTTACGCTTTAAGAAATTAATATAACAATGATTTCACGTACATTAAATATCAAGGATCAGTACAATTACTACAGATTTATAATAACGAGGTTGGGAGATCGAATGGTCACTTCCACATTCCTTTCTCGAAAATCACACGTGTTCTAAGTAAAACCTTAAAAGCAGATTCAAGTATATTACTCACTATAATTCTTACACTTAAGAAATTAATATACTGTAACAATGATTTCACGTGCATTAAATTTGTCAATTAAAAAATCGATACATTCGCGTTCTTAAAATTCAATCTAGGCATTAATACAAATAAAGGGAACACACTTCCAACGCAAATTCTTTATATTACTCAAATTATAACAAAAATGGAGTTTATTACTGCTTATAGCTATTAGTACAAATTATCCATGTTAGTAATGGGTACAGAAATTCTACTTTTATCAACTTATTAAGCGCCACACCCCTTATAAGCGGGTTGGCTGAGTCAAAGCATAACTACAAGATAAAATGGCGGCATCCACCGACCTCAATTTCTTTTACTAATTGTCCCATTACTCACTGGATACAGATCACAAGTACTTAGCTATTTTAAGGAGGTGGTCCTGAAAAACTTCATGGCAGAAGGCAAGGAAGGAGGGGGTTTTCCTTTCTGGGCGCTGGAGGTTCCCGTCCAATTCTCTATCTCTCGAGTAAAATCGACGAATCGCCATCTTCTTGGTCGGATCCGGCAACTTATACTTCTTGTAATGGGCATTTTCACTCAATGCCGCGGTCACACTTTGGCTCAGTGCGGCGGTATCTTCCATAAATACTTTCGTTGATACTTTTACTGCTGGGGAGGGGCCTTGCCAATACGGAGGCGGGGGAGAGTGGCTGGATCTCATAATATGATACTGTAAGTGAAGGGGGAGCTCTGACTTTCTCGGCGTCATTCTCTCACTGCTGGTAAGCGTCTTGAAGTTTCTTCACTTGTACTTTTCTTCCATAGATGCTATATATTTTTCTATACTTCTATTTTTTTTTCTTCTTTCTCTTCGGTAAAGTGTCGGCGTGGATTGATCCCGAGCTGTCCACCACTGACGTAAAGGTTTTATTATCCCCTTCTTATGTCAGTGCTTTGTAAGATAGTATCCCACCGAGTGTCACCACTGACGTGGGGCATTTCTTCCTCTACGTTTATATACTTATAATTATGGTAGCGTGGTTGGTGAAAGACATCTTCTATTCTATACGTTTATTCTTATTTTAACATCTATGTACTCAGAGCTCCTATTACTACAGTTCCTGTCACGACTAATCCCTGAGTCCTACCCCGGAAGGGGGGGAGGCTAACTCTGGGCGCTGTGTTAACTCTGCTGCTGGCAAGGCCCGGTCTCTAACTCAACTCACTGTGCCTGCCCTGGGTGGTTCTTGAAATACCCCAAGGGCAGGGGCGTGGCTTGTATGGGGAATAAAGGACTGGTTTATATCTCTCACCCTCTTGAGATATGAGATACGCCAGATGGCGAGTCCCAAAAGTCCTATGACAATGCCTTGACTCAGCTACTCCCCTTATATGAGGAAAATGACATTTGTGTATATATATATATATATATATATATATATATATATATATATATATATATATATATATATATATATATTATAAAATTACAGGAACCTACAAGAGTAGGTGTGCAGAAGATGACGTTCTCCAACCACACCAAATGTTCCTGTCAGCCCAAGTCAGTGGAGACTCCATCAAGGTGAGCTTTCTGTCTTTAGAATTACAATATCTTGGTGACATTATTATTATTATTATTATTATTATTATTATTATTATTGCCCTTCCCCTTGAGGGAGGGAATAAGGATACTTCCTTCGTGTTTCCCTATGTGTCGTAAAGGTCGACAAAATGAAGTGTAGAAAGGGGACTGGGCTTCCCCTCCTCTGTATTTTCCTTCCCGCACTGTCAAGGTATTTTGCTTTGACTTGACCACCCATCTTATAATGGGAATTTGGCTGATGTATATTGATAGATATATAGATAGATCATTATCCCTACAGAGGTGGGCAAAAATACTTCCTCCGTGTTCCCCTGTATGTCGTAAAAGTCGATTAAATGGAGTGGAGCAAGGGGACTAGGTATCCCCTCCTCTGCATTTTCTTCCCACAAAGAGGCAAGCTTTTTACTTTGACTTAGCTACCCCTCTTATAAGAGGACTTATAGCTTTAATTTTTTTTTATATGATTGTGACGCCAGGTAGGCCAAAAAACATAATAAAATAAAACAGCCCTCATCGGGCCTGGGCACGAAGAATACATAAAGTAAAGAGAAAGAGAGATGGAGAGTGTAATGACTTGTCAGCTGTGAGAGGATAATAAAAGATGTGTAATGAATATCCAATAATATTCAGTGTAGCTGTAGACATAGAAAAAGAACCGTAACTGAAAAAAGACTTAACATCTAACTGTACAGGACAGTCCTATTTAAGTTCAGAAAACCTTCAGCGGTAGTATCGCAACGGGCGGTTGGTGCCATGAGCCAAGCTACTACCTGAGTATATATATATATATATATATATATATATATATATATATATATATATATATATATATATATATATATATATATATATATATATATATATATATATATATATATATATATATATATATATATATATATATATATATATATATATATTATTATTATTATTATTATTATTATTATTATTATTATTATTATAATCATCATTATTATTTCCAGGTGTTCATGTCCTAAGCACTTCATGGCCGTATCTTCGAACGGGCAGTACGCTTGTGATTGCGCTGATGGCAAATCCACCTGTCGCAAGTACAAGCGAGGCAAAAGATATTTTTCTGGACAAGATATTGAGTGAGTAAATAAAAAGATCTACTTTTATATTTTGCTGAAATGACATCATCAATATACCTATCTATCTACCTTGGCTGTCTCCCCCAACTGGGGGGTAGCCGATATAAAAAAAAAAGAAACAATAAGGGGATTTTATATATAATTATATTACGATAGTGTTGCATATAGATAAACACTTAATCCATCTAATATATAAAAGCTGTAAATAGGCATAAAACTTAAAGTTGTTTTTTTTTCTTTCTCTCTCTCTCTCTATTTATTTATTTGTTTATTTCAGATGCATTTCAAGTGGAATATGTTGTGAGCCCGTGTGTGAATACGGTCCCTTCCTCTTGGCCAAAAGGAGATGCACCAAAAGGAGAGAAAGAGAACGTTATGTAACCAAAAGAAAATAGATTTAGCTAACCAATAAGGATATATGTGTCATTAATCACAACACGCTTTCAAGTCTTCACCAGTTTCTACTAAAAATGTCGAAAATCTGTATATAATGACAAAAAAAAATTTAAGTTCACTTTTGAAGGAAATGATTGATAGCTATGTCTCCAGGGTCAAGAAGAGAAGTGATTTACTTGAAGTCTTCCATTGATTCTAATGTGTCGAAAATCTATATGTGATTACGCAAGAGTCTCCCGCTTTCCTTTTTAACAGAAAAGATAAACAGCTAGGTGACCATTGTCAACTGAGTAACTTAGTCAGGTGAGAAATTGGCAAGGAATTTCAGTTAGGTGAGAAACTCGATTCTGGGGGAAAAGGTACAGGGAATTATTTTAGCCAGGGGTGAGATTGGCAAGGAATTTCAGTTAGGAAAGGAACTTCAATCTGGGGAAAAAAGTAGAGGAAAAATATTAGCCAAAGGGAGGTATTGGCAAGAAATTTCACAGGGAATTATTTTAGCCAGGGGTGAGATTGGCAAGGAATTTCAGTTAGGAAATATGGGGAAAAAAAGTAGAGGAAAATTTTTAGCCAAAGGGAGGGCATTGGCAAGAAATTTCACTTTGGAAAGAAGCTCCAAGCTGGTACTGAATGTACTTCGTACACAATGAATTATCAATAAAAAAAAATAATAAATTACTATAAGTGGGATCATGTCATATTTATTATATGATTGTAAATAATAGTTATTTGGTTTCATAAATTGTTTATTTTTTTCTTTTTTTTACCAATGAAGAAGTAGTATCATGAATGGATTCGGTTTTACGTCACGAACTCCCTTTTCTACTAAGGGCTAGGACGGTTGCCTTCTTAAGAAGGACTTGTTTCGGCAGATGTAATCGTTACCCCGAGTGTATGGCCTTACTAACCTCAGTCGGTGACGGGGCGCGAACCCTCGACCTGCCGCCTCAGAGTCGCAGACGCTACCATTTTGCCACGGAGACCAAGTAGTATCATGACTAAATGACTAAATGATAAGTCAAAGTAGAGGAAGGAACTTAGGAAACCTGGGGTCACAAGGAAAGGAATCCGAACCTGGGGCTCTGAGAACCAACGAAATAGAGGATGTTGATAACGCTGAAACAGTTTCTGAAACCGTGAAGAAGTGTCGATTTAACATGACTAGTCACGGTCTCTCAAACTTAACCGAGTGCCTTTAGAATATGACCAAATTGTGCCTTTGACACCTGTTGCTCTAAGGCCGCTTTCACACCAAAGTGGCACGTCGCTCGGGGCATGCCACGTGGCACGCCAGTTAAAAACGAACATCCGGAAATATATGAAACCTTTCACACAGAAGTGGCGTGATATGTCCCGTATCACGCCACTTCTGTGTGAAAGGTTTCATATATTTCCGGTTATTCGATTTTAACTGGCGTGCCACGTGGCATGCCACGTGCGACGTGCCACTTTGGTGTTAAAGCAGCCTAAAAGTGAATAAGAGAGGATCAAATTTAAATATTCCTTTTTTCTTTCTTCAGATAAGTGCTACTTACCGGTTGTTTTGTTTTAGATTCTCCACCCCATGGATGGGTGGAACGGGTCAAGGACGACCCATAGGGCGGTCGCCAGCCGGCATAGGCCCAAACCCCCAGCTATATCAATCGATGTTCATTTTTTCATTTCCACTTTATATAAGATATAGATATAAGTTTTCTTACTTAATTCTAAGGTCTTTAATTCAAAATTTTCAGGTCTCTTACTCCAAGTGTCTTAGAGATTATTATATATTGCTTGCCCGTTTCTCCCTCCCTTTATATTACATACTGCTCACTTCATGTCTTTTCCACGGTGTTTTTTCAAATAAGTTGTGAAAAACCAGTGTTTTAGCTTACGGTTGCATAGTATGGCTGTGAGGAGGCAAGCAGTGAGGGATCGCGCCTCGTCCAGGCAAGAGAGTTTAAGCTGTTTACTGGGGAGGTTACTGCTGTGGCTAGGCACCACAGTGGGGGGGTTGGGGCCTGTGCTGGCTGGTGACCGCCCTATGGGTCCTCCATGACCCGTTACACCCATCCGTGTGTGGAGAATCTAAAACAACAAACAAATAAATAAAATAAATAAAATAAAAGGTTATTTCTCTTGTGAATTTCAAACTTCACGGTGTTAATCATACAATCGAAATCGCTCCTGAAGAACAGTGTCTATATTCGCTAATAAATTAGTTAAAATTACGTCAGTTTTATTGGTCAATACCCATACTGTTAGCAGTGGCTGCATTATACTCGCATGGGCTGGTTGCAAGGAGATCCAAAAGAGGATTTTTTTAATAGTTTTTTTAATATGATTGTGACACCAGGACGGGCCAAAAAAATAATAAAATAAAACAGCCTTTATCGGGCCTGGGCACGAAGAATACATAAATTAAAGAGAAACTGAGATGAAGAGTGTAATGACCTGTCAGATGTGAAAGGATTATACAAGATGTGTAATTAACATCCAAGAATATTCAGTGTAGCTGTAGGCATAGAAAAAGAACCGTAACTGAAAGAAGACTTAACACTGAACAGTCCTGGAGAGACCTATTCAAGTTCAAAAAAACCTTCAGCTGTAGTATCGCAACGGACGGCTGGTGCTAAAAGCCAACCTAGCTTAAATATCTTTTAAAAGTAGTAGATTATATAATCCCCTGATGGGCTCTTGTAAACTTGTACTTAAAAAAAGTTAGAAGCTTTGATAATCAAGGCCCGATTTCTTAAACAGTGTAAACCTAAGATACCGTATTGTAAGTTAGCTAGACACACACAAATGGATTTCATAAACGCATCTGACGCGGTTCTGTGTATGATGACGTATATATGCTTGCAATGTATGATTGTGAAAACATTTACAATCTTGTTAAAAAAAGAAATTATGACTTCTGTAGAGTTGAAAACGCTTCTAAAATCTAAATGATAAAATCCAGAAGGTTTTTAGGAGCAATGTGCACTGTAACTATAATCTCATGTACATTTTTTTTATACTCTTAATATTACAAATCATATCATTATTATTATTATTTTTTTTTTTGGTAAGCACTTACATATTATAATGTTGTTAAGGTCAGATTTTCTGAGCATTTTTCCGCATTCTCTCTGTTAATTGAAACTTTTTTTTCTCTTTCTTTTTAAAGCACTGACATATTATAATGTTGTTAAGGTCAGACTTTCTGAGCATTTTTCCCGCATTCTCTCTGTTAATTTGAAACTGCTTAAGTTGTGAACATGTAAATACTATTTCTAAGAATAAATATAATTATTTCTAACAACAAACCATTATTCTTTTGAGGTACCGAGAGTTTCTCACGTAGAGGCTAAGCTAACAAAACGCTATTTTTTCTAATCTTTATATATTTTTTTTTCTTTTTTTGATAAAAAGATCAAAGCGGCTATTTTTAAAAATAAAAAAAA
>JAXCGZ010017986.1:0-31121 GCA_037179515.1 Halocaridina rubra | reverse complement strand
ACTCTTCTCCATTCTGACACTGAGTGTCTTACTCTAACCCTCTGTTCCCTTCCTTCTAAGTAAGTTTTTATCCATTCCAAAACATTTCCACCTATTCTAGCCATTGATTGCAGCTTCCTAATAAGTCTCCCATGTGGAACAGTGTCAAACGCTTTCTGGAAGTCTAGGAATATGCAATCTGCCCAGCCCTCTCTTTCCTGTAAGATTTGGCTTACCTCATCATAAAATTCTGATAAGTTTGTTACTGTTGATCTACCTTCTCTGAAGCCATGTTGCCTCACTGACAAAAAGTTGAAGGATTCCAAGTGAAGGGAGATATGTTTCCTTAGTAGTTTCTCCATAACTTTGCAAACTATGCTGTGTGTGTGTGTGTGTGTGTGAGTGAGTGAATGAGTGGGTGGATGGGTGGTTTGGTGGTCCCTGCTTTAAGACAGGGTTTCGTTCCCAACAGCTGCCGTAATGCGGATTTAATCGTAAGTCAGAAAACACCTAAATTTGAAGCTAGGTTCCCCATCAATGCTCAAAATAAATACTGTACTCTTAAACATAGAAAAATAATTTAAGTTCTTAATTTAAGACAAAAAAATAGTAAAAGTACACTATACAATATTGCTTACCTTTACTACTGTTGTTGGCTTGCACCTGGATCACTGGAAAACTTCAGCCCTTATATCCAACTTAGGGTCGAATGGTTTAACACCAGCGAATGAGCTCAGGAACTCCTGAATCAATTGGAGGCTCACTGGGATGTGACATCAATGCTGGTCTTCCAGCCAAACCCACTAATAACATCTTAATGTTTAAAGTATGTAATCACAGCGAATTAGCATGATAAACAACATGGAGTAAATTTTTAAACTTGATTCTTGTACTTCATATATCCAATGGAGGGCTTTGCTGGAGGATTACGGACTGAAGGTGAGCAGACAGAAAACGGAGTACCTGGAGTGTAATGTGACACAAGGAGGCGACCTGTTCATGCAAGACCACAAGCTCCCAAAGGCGGACGCCTTCAAATACCTCGGCTCCTACGTAACGAAGGATGGAGACCTAGAGAGAGAGATTGATCATAGGATCCAGGTAGCATGGAACAGCTGGAAGAGAACATCAGGGGTGCTATGTGACAAGAAAATCAGTGCTAGAGTGAAAGGAAAAGTGTACAAGTCAGTTGTGAGACCAGCGTTGCTGTACGGTGCGGAGACGTGGCCTGTGAAAAAGGTTCAAGAAAGGAAGATAGATGTCGCAGAAATGAGAATGCTGAGGTGGATGTGTGGGGTGACGAGGGAGGACAGGATACGAAATGACCAGATCAGAGGTACAGTGAAGGTGGTGGAGGCGTCGGCGAAAGCGCAGGAGAGGAGATTACAGTGGTTCGGTCATGTGAAGAGGAGAGATGAAGACTACGTGGGTGTGAGAGTGATGGAGATGGACGTGGAGGGCAGACGTAGACGAGGAAGACCTAAACTACGGTGGAAGGACCGACTGAAGGAGGATCTCAGAGAGAGACAGCTGGAGGAGGAGCAAGTGATGGACCGGAACCAGTGGAGACAACTAGTGAAGAGATGCGACCCCATATGAAAATGGGAACGCAAATAGAGGAAGAAGAAGAAGAAGACTTTATCCATAAATACTTTAGTTGATATTCTCCAATTTTCCTTTTTCTTGTTTTATTTTTTGGATATTACTCTTTTCGTGAGTTTGTTTCTTTGATTTTCTTCTGTATACTTGAGAAAATTTGAAAAGAGCAATGGTTCCTCATCATCTCAGTCTAATTCCTTCAGATGACCAAATACATAAACAGATAAATAAATAAGACCATTAATTTGATATATTCATATACAGCAATGCCGTGTAACTGTTCTTGTGCCAACCTCAACAAACTCTCGCATAAAGATCATATTTACAACTATGTATATGATCATTTTGTAAATAAGTTACATCTGATTCCTTCAAATAACCAAATACATAAAGAAGTAAATAAATAAAACAATTAACTTGATACATTTTGTACAGTATGTATGCAACACTTCCTTATGACTATCCTTTCGCGTACCTCAGCAAATTTTTCCACATAAAGATTGTAATTGCGGCTGTGTATATGGTAATTTTGTAAATAAATGTATTTCCTTCAAATAACCAAATACATATACAAATAAATAAATAAAGCCATTAATTTGATATACAGTGTTCCCCCCCTTATCGCGGGGGTTCGGCTCCGGGACCCGGCGCGAGCCAGGAAAATCGCGGAGTAGGATCAGCCTATATGTACATAGATATTTTCATTTTTTTTAGGTTTACACCGTATAAACTGTATAAACCCTCCCTGTACTGTTAACAAACCACTCTTTACTTCATAAATAACAGCATGCAAGCGTAAATTTATATGACATACTCATGTACATAGGTATTTTACAATTATTTTTATGTTTACTGTATAAACCCTCCCTGCACTGTTAAAAAACCACCCTTTACTTTATAAATAACAGCATGCAACGTAAATTTATATGTACGTGATAGGTAAACTTACCTTATTTGTTATGGTTAACATTTTCCTTTGCCGCTTAGGCTCACTACAAGAAGCCTTAGAAGATGAAGGATGCTTGGGAGGCATTGCAAAGGTTAAAATATGCGAGTAAAAAAATCACAAGCAAAACATATTAATAATAATAAGCACAACGTGAACGGCGCACACGAGTGAGGAGAGACAATGGAAGATGGTAGAAGCCTTTGTCCGAAACGCTGATAGCGGTATCGTATTTTACATGTTGCAATACTGTTAGTATTTATGTTTTTTACTATTTTTTACTGTTTTATTATTCTTAGGCTAAGAAATACGTTTTTTTTTTTTTTTCAATAAAATCATGAAACTACTGGAAATATAAATATATATGCTAGCTCACGTAGCTTCGACCCCAATACATTGTACGCTATCGAACACAAGCAAAACGTTTAATAAGCACAACGTGAACGGCGCACACCTGAGTTAGACTGAACGAGCCTTTGTCCGAAATGCTGATAGCAGTATCGTATTTTACATGTTGCAATACTGTTAGTATTCATGTTTTTTTTTACTATTTTTTACTGTTTTATTATTCTTAGGCTAAGAAATAAGGTTTTTTATCAATAAAATCATGAAACTACTGGAAATATATATATATATATATATATATATATATATGCTAGCTCACGTAGCTGCGACCCCAATACATTGTACACTATCGAACACTATTTCGCATGATGCAATACTGTGAGTTATACTGTACGTACGTATATCATTCAGTTATTAGTACAATGTATATTAATTTAAAATTCATTTACTTATTTGATGATTGTACAAAATCTATTGTATTTATTCATTGTAATTTGGACCAAATATTCCTTTTGTAAAGATTATACTTTTGAAAAGAGGTGGTCAATAAACGTATCTATCTATCTATCTAAATTTATGTTTTTTACTATTTTTTACTGTTTTATTATTCGTAGGCTGGGAAATAAACTTTTTTTTATCAGTTAGATAATGAAATATGTTTTTTTCAATAAAGAAATGAAAATACTGAGAATATTTATTTTTTTAGTATTTTAATATTTTTGCATATACCCAAAAAATAAAATAATAATTTGCCAAAAAAAAAAAAAGTGGTACAGTGAAAACGCGAACCAAAAAAAGCAATACAGGGGGGGGAACACTGTATACATATACAACCATGCCGTTTGACTATTCTTTTGCCAACCTCAGCAATCTTTTTTGCTTAAAGTTCTTATTTACGGATATGTACATGTTAATTTTATAAATACCTATAAATTATATATGATTCCTTAAAATAACCAAATACATAAACAAATAAATATATAAAACCAATAACTTGATATATACATATAGAACAATGCTACTACTGTGTATTTGTATGCCAGTCTCACAGACTGTTAGCAAGCAAAGTTCTTTTGTACCACACACACACACATATATATATATATATATATATATATATATATATATATATATATATATATATATATATATATATATATATATATATATATATATATATATATATATATATATATATATATATATATATATATATATATATATATATATATATATATATATATAGTGTTACCCCAATTATTCGCGCTTCCTGGTTCGCTTTCTCACTCCATTGCATTTTTTTTTTTTTTATAAATTATTATTTTATTTCATGGGTATATGCAAAAATATTAAAATAAAAAAAAAAAATTCTCAGTTTTTTAATTTTTTTTTATTGAAAAAAATATTTCATTATCTAATTGATAAAAAAAAATTATTTCCCAGCCTACGAATAATAAAACAGTAAAAAATAGTAAAAAACATAAATGTAGATAGATAGATACGTTTATTGACCACCTCTTTTGAAAAGTACACTATAATATTTACAAAAGGAATACTTGGTCCAAATTACAGTGAATAAATACAATAAATTTTGTACAATCATCAAATAAGTAGATGAATTTTAAATTAATATACATTGTACTAATAACTGAATGATATACGTACGTACAGTATAACTCATAGTATTGCATCATACGAAATAGTGTTCGATAGCGTACAATGTATTGGGCACGCAGCTACGTGAGCTAGCATATATATTTATATTTCCAGTAGTTTCATGATTTTATTGATAAAAAAAATTTATTTATTAGCCTAAGAATAATAAAACAGCAAAAAATAGTAAAAAACATAAATACTAACAGTATTGCAACATGTAAAATACGATACCGCTATCAGCGTTTTGGACAAAGACTCGTTCAGTCTAACTCACGTTTTGCTTGTGTTTGATAGCGTACAATGTATTGGGGTCGAAGCTACGTGAGCTAGCATATATATTTATAATTCCAGTAGTTTCATGATTTTATTGATAAAAAAACGTATTTCTTAGCCTAAGAATAATATAACAGTAAAAAATAGTAAAAACCATAAATACTAACAGTATTGCAACATGTAAAATATGATACCGCTATCAGCGTTTCGGACAAAGGCTTCCACCATCTTCCATTGTCTCACCTCACTCGTGTGCGCCATTCATGTTGTGCTTATTATTATTAATATGTTTTGCTTGTGATTTTTTTACTCGCATATTTTAAATTTTGCAATGCCTCCCAAGCATCCTTCATCTTCTAAGGCTTCTTGTAGTGAGCCTAAGCGGCAAAGGAAAATGTTAACCATTGTAGATAAAGTGAAACTCTTAGATATGTTGAAAGAAGGAAAAAAGTTTGTGGATGTCGGCCGCTATTTTACGTAAACGTAAATATTATTGTAAAATATGGAACCTATTAATGTCAAGTCATCATCACCTCATTCATGGTAAGTTTTCCAATCACTTTCATAAAAAAATTACGTTGCTTGCTGTTATTTATAATGTAAAGGGTGTTTTTTTAACAGTACAAGGAGGGTTTATACAGTGTAAACGTAAAAATACATTAAAATATCTATGTACATATAGGCCGGGTCCCGGAACCGAACTACCGCGATAAGTGAGGCAACACTGTATATATATATATATATATATATATATATATATATATATATATATATATATATATATATATATATATATATATATATATATATATATATATTGCAGTATTAATGAATTTCAATGCAATAATAATAATGTAATACTCCAGTACAGTATAGTAATTCGTACTTTAATTTAAGGATAGGGTTTTAATTTATCTTTGAATATACATAACTGTTGTTCATTTGTAGGGGAACTTCTGTATACCGAATATATGTTGACTTATAACTAGTACTGCTTACGCCAGTCAGTCAGAACTGATTACGATTTTAAGTCGATGACTGACTGTACATATATCATATCATGTAAAAGTGATGGCAAGATTATACCATTTTTGTTTACTTGAATAAGTACTCCCATATTCCCTGGATGATGTAGGAGGTGACTAAAAATGGATAACTATGCTCTGGTGGAGAATGAATTACTGCCTCATGTTAAGTGTGCCAAAAAAGTACAAGTAAAATGGAAGAGAGAAGGGTCGCGAATAATCTTTATTTTCATGGATTATGAATTAGCCCTGGCACATCTGATCTTTAGTTGCAGTTGTGGTAACTGTAGCTTAGTCATGGCATGGGATCATGTCTAAAACACTGTACATTAATTACTTTCGAAGTATATTATTGTATAGTGGTGTTACTCTTGTTGCTGCCTTTATGTAATTGTGAGTTATAAAAAAAATGAATAAAAATTTTTTCTTCTTCCATTTTTTTTTTTTATTTTATAGTTATTTTTCTTATAAAACTAATAATTGGAGCTAATGTTTTATGTTCTTTTAGGGTACTTTTTACTTGTCTATTTTTCATTCCCGTAAGTAATCGCATTTATTAGTCTGTAGATTTATTCTATTATCAGCTTAAAGCTTAATATGTACACTAAATGCTTGTTTTTAGTTCTTTATAATCTGTATACTTTCGTAAATTTTTTATTTTTTCTTGGAGCTGTTTAATTGAACTTGTGATATTAATTCTGGTGTTATGCCTTCTCACCATTCCTAAGCAGGTGTGTGTAAGATCTATGAGGAACACTTAAAGCGGATGAACCCCAACACCCCTAGCATTACCTACGATATCTCACAATTGTTTGACTTCATTGACCAGTTGGCTGATCTCTCATGCCTCGTGTAAGTAGATTCCATTGGAATATGCTAATTTTCTTTATTACTATTATTCCATTTTCTTGAGTTAGTCTTAATGAGTATCACATGGTTTTATTTTGTTAATTTTCAAAATTTCTATGTAGTCTTCATGGTGCAATGAGAAAGAAAATGCATACAGTATTTTTCTGAGTCTTCTTGCAGCCAGTCTCTCTCTTGGGTTGGCTGCACCTGGGATCGAGTTGCTCTAGAAATAGCAACTCGTATATCTTGATGTCTGAAATGGATTAGGTTTGTGTTTGTAATAAGTAGCTAGTAATCTGGGGACTGCTGTGGTTGAGCAGTAACGGTCGCTACTATGATTTATCAGGTTGTGGGTCCGAGGCCCGCCACGGTGTGAGGTCAGAAATGGCATTCAATCAGGGTAATGGTCATACTGCCTGAACCAAAGTCCTTCGAAATAAGGCATCATTCTAAGCCTTCAAAGAAAAGGGAGTCTTTGACATAAAACCGATCACAATACAGTATGTAAGCTGGTAATTCACTTATACACTGTAGCTACAGGTAGTAAACTGTAGATTGTTGAGGAAGTAACTTTAGTGTAGAAATTTCTTTCCTGTTTAATATTAATTGAAAATTTTTTGGATTCAGGTACCAGAAGAGCACAAACACCTACGCTCCATACAACAAAGACTGGATAAAAGAGAAAATATACATTCTTTTACGACGTCAAGCTGCTAAGGCCAACTGAGTGCAATTCGTCCATGGAGTATGAAAAGAAGTAAATATTGTGAGGAACGTGTTATATGAGAAGTTGTTTTATTTACAAAGAAAAACGGATGTTGTTGCATTAGGGATTATTCAGTTTTTATTTTGGATTCCAGACTGTAGTAAGATTTATTATTTTGTCTGATCAGTTTACCCATGCTCTTTTAGATGAAACATAATATTGCTTATAACCAACTGAGCAAACTGCTAAATAATTAAAACTGAAAAATACACTTTTAAGCTTTATTGCAGAATCAACTTGAACATTTGACTGAATAATGGACATTTGCTTTCATAATTTTTTTTATGCAGATAACATTTATATGTTTATATTGGTGATATTTCGTAGTATTTATACAGTCAACTCCTCATTAAATTTAACTGTATACTATATTTGTTAGTAATCATAGATGTGTCAAAATTTAATTGGATATTAGTTGACATGGGATATAATTTTATTTTATTTTATTTTTGTGTGTGACAGTGAAGAGCTATGTAAGTTGATATTCTAATCAGGAAAAAGAAATTATATATATATATATATATATATATATATATATATATATATATATATATATATATATATATATATAATATATATATATATATATATATATATATATATATATATATATATATGTGTGGCTTAGGCTATGAAGGGATTAAGGAAGCAGTGGAATACCTGACGCTCTTATAAATATATTTGTCAGTTCATCATCAGAGATGAGTAGATATTTATATTTGTATTTGCTTTTGGTATTCCGTTGATTCTTTTCTTTTTTCCTTTCGAAGTCTGTATATCCATACTGGCAAAGAATTACATGCCTCAATATATATATATATATATATATATATATATATATATATATATATATATATATATATATATATATATATGTATATATATATATATATATATATATATATATAATTAGTACTATTGTAATTATTAAATTTTCCATATGCAGTTTAACTCTTAAATTATCTTTAATTTATCCGTTATACAGGTTTCATACACGTTCTCATATTTTCACTGTACCAGATTAGTTTGACGAAATTAATGTTGTATTTAAATCTCTTTGTCATAATAAATGAATTGTGTAATATTAGTGTATGTCCACCCTCTTTCTTAAGGGTTAATGGTGACTGATGCTTTTTAATATGAAAATAGAATAAATTAAGGGGCAGTTAAAATAAATTAGGCTCAGGTATACTGTCCTTCTCTTATATTCTTTACTTTTAATAAGTATTCCTACCAAAGCTATTTAACTTATTTTCTTTAACTCTTTGTCAGCCCCTGCACACAACTCAACTCGAAATAAGGTAGACCCTGTCATCTGTGTTAACGTAAAATGACTCCTGGAGTCTGTAAAATTACTGGAAGTGTTTTTCTGGAAAATTGTCCGCTTTTTAATTTGTGTCTTTGTATTAACATGCTTTTTTGCTCATGCTATGCTATTCATAAACAAGTTAATTTTATATATGGTGTGCACTATATGTGAATTAAAAGAAAAAAAATTTTTTTTACTCTTTAGTTTGTGACAGGTATATGTATTGTTACGAATTTGTTTTGTAAATCCACCATTAGGCTGTATACAGACAACCTTCGTCCTTATTTCAAGTGGACAATTATGTTTCCGATTTGTACAAAGATTTTTTTATTGCTTTCTGAGTGATTCTTGTTTAATACAGGATGATGCGGAATATGTAGTGACACTTTCCACAGTAAATATCTCTCTCTAGGGTTATTGAATAAGCTATGAAAATGGAATTTATGTAACTTAAAGCTAGGGTGTGTTCATTCTTCGTAATAAAAGTGAATGAAAATGTACTCTGAATTTTATTTTGAAAACTTAATACAAAAAACCGTTTTTTCAATAGTTGTACACGAAAAACTGTGATCATATGTAAGTATATTGGTTATATCAGGTCAAATTTTAATAGCATAAAAAGAATATAAGTATAGGTAAGTGAAAATAATGGTGATTTGCAGCATATTAGATAAAAAATATCACATTCCAAGATTATATATAGAAATGCGTAATTCATTCAGTTATACTTCATATCCATCAATTTCAATGTGTAGTCCACAACACAGATCTCTTTCTTCATCTGAAGAGCTTATGAGAAAGTTTTCTTAGGTCTTTGAAAATGAAGCAGAAATTGCATAAGAAAACCCTTCAAGTTGTACGTGGTAAGGACTGGATGACAAACACTTGTTTTAAGAACTCATACAGCTCTAACACACTTCCCAAATGTGATGCTTTAATAAATAAAATGAGTAGGGCATATTGCCATAACTATGTATTTCAATGACTATATTAGTTTACAGCCCACATATGCACTCAAAACTTTTTAAGATTGAAAATAGTTTGTTTTTCAATTGACATTAATTATATTTTTACCGTTTACCCCAATATATCAAGTAATTTTTTCCTTTAATCACAGAACACCTTAGCTCATTTGTGTCTTAAACCAAGGCTTCAAAGTATTTACACTTTGTTTAGACACATCCTTCTTCAAAAGAAGAAAAAAAACAAAAGAAATTATGATAGACAGTTTTATTGCTGGCAATAACAAACAAATTCATGATTTTTTTTTTATTAGATTACCAATCAGTATTCAAGAATTTTTATTGCATTGCAGCTACCACTTGGAAATGGAATGTTCTATTTTACATATCTTTTTCCTTTTCCTTAACGAGTTGCTTTTCCTGCTGGCTTTTCCAGTTGAGCTTGTTGCTTGGATCATAATGATAATAAAATATAATAATAATAATAACTAAACAGCATATTCCATGAGATTCCTAATAATTTTATGAGCTTATTGGGTATGATTTCTAACTTCCATAAAAATAAATTGCTTCTATAATACGCAACTACTTTTGAATTTGCTATCATTAATTTGAAAAAGAATTTAAAAGGTGATTTTTAGGGTTTTGTGATAGCTGTCTTGAATATATTTCAAGACAGTTTATGTCCATGTACCATTGTAAGTGTTGTTTTGCATGATAGTTTTGTTTATTGTAGTTTAAGTGCATGTATGTAGATTTACAGACATGGTATGTATACGTATTCATTTATATGAAGTATGTATAAGTATTTTTATGCATAGTGTATGTATAGCTCCGAAGTCGAGAGCGAAATCTGCTTTGATAGGCTTTCTGCCAATTAATCTTTTACCGGGTCATGATAACGTTGATTACTTTGTGTAAACAGAGAGTACTTTGCATTTATAATTGTCCACCACGTGGTCAGAACATGATTTTTCTTGTGCTGAATGAACGATATATTTAATGTCATTGTGAAATTTTGCTCTAATGATTATAAAAAATGTGAACGATAGAGTTTGTGCTTTCTTTTATTTGTGAGTTTATTCTCATTTGCTATCGTGAGATGCTACAAGGCACTCATGTTTACTGTGTTTATTGACAGTACTTAAAAGTTAGTTAATGAGTAATTAATTGCTCTCGTGAGGCACTAAGAAACACTCAAGCAAAAGAACGTGGTAAAGATACGTGAATCAGAAGATATTCGAGTTTGACTAGGAGTCCCGTGATTGCTGACGACATCTGGGTTTTCCGGATAAAATGAGTACAGATTTAACTTATTTCTAACAATTTTTATGACTACGTGTGAGGACAGAAGGAGCTCATTTAATTGAACACTCGTAGGTAGAATGTATGTTGGAACATTTATTATTCTGTATGAGGAAGGTTTACTTTAAGGTGAGGAGAGTTTATTTAATCATTTACATATTAACAGTTCACAAACCCCCTTAAAATATATTTGCATGTATGTCTATGCATGTAATATTAATTATATTTTATTGGTAGAGGATTTTAAATTTGAGATCACTTGTAGGCCTCTACCGAAGCCGTGTTAGGATTTCCGAATTTTGGGGGTTATTAGATCGAAGGGTAATAACACATATGAAATCCTCCACAGCTTTTGGTCCTTCGAACCGGATGAAAATTGGTGCGGTAATGGTGAAAAGAGTGTACATTTTAGATAAACTCCCGCCTTGTAAGAAGTTAGTGTAAAACTCTACGGTTAAAATCGTCCATATTTCAGCGGAAAAAAAGGAAGAGCATTGCATGTATTTGCATGAATATTGAAAATATAACTTTGAAAGTTAAGTGGTTGTTGAAATAATAAGAGTACTTTTTTCACGCGTGGATAAAGTGTTTCTCTCTGTGTGGAAACGAAATATACTTTCGTAGTTGAGCGTCCATTAAGTAAATTGGAAATTAGTACCCTATTTCGGCTGGGTGAATAGTGGTTTTTAGGGATTTGTGTGTTTACATATTTCCCATTTAACGATGTCTAGAATGTCGTATTGATTCCTTTGTTTACGTAAATAAACAAAAGGTAGTGACCCACCTACTGCTAGGTGCACAGTGTCGTTTATTAGAGGAACAGTGTGGTTTACGTTACACTTTCCATTTACTGTTACTGACTTAACAGTAATTACTTAATTGTGTTTACGGGAAAGAGCCCAAAGCTCGTATCTTCCCGTCTCCTGATCGGTTCCATTTTATACTTAGTGATACTTATCATACCTGTCCTTAAAACTATAGATTGAAATAGCATTAACTACCTCCTCGCTTAGCGAATTCCAATTATCAACTACTCTTACACTGAAAAAGTATTTCCTTACATCCTGCAAAGAAGTTTTCTTACGAAGCTTCAAACTATGACCTCTAGTTCTAGAGCCAGCCATATCAAAATATCGATCCCTATCCACTCTACCATAACCATGAAGGAATTTAAAGACTGTCACCATATCCCCCCTCAATCTTCTAGCTTCGAGTGATGGTAAGTCTAATTCCCTCAGCCTCTCATCATAACTGAGATTGCGTATTTCTGGCACCAGTTTCGTAGCATGTCTTTGAACTTTTTCAAGCTTAGCTATGTGCTTTTTCAAGTGTGGATTCCAAAAGGGGGCTGCATATTCGAGTTTTGGCCTCACATAGGTTACATAAATATTTCTGAACATTTCTTTGTCATGTGCCTGAAGGCTACCCTTACATTAGATAAGAATGCATATGCTGCCCTTACTATGCCATTTATATGTATTTCTGGAAACAAATCTGCCAGTATGTTTACTCCTAGATCTCTCTCATTCTCTGTCTCTTGAAGTTGTACTCCAGCCACCGAGTAGTCAAGCTTGGGCCTTCTTGCACTTGTACCCATTCTCATTACATTACATTTTAAAGTAGTGAATTTCAGTAGCCATTTTTCTGACCACTCATGCAGACTATTTAGATCTTCCTGAAGTTCTCTACCATTGTTCTCGTTTTTTACTTTCTTCACAATCTTTGCATCATCTGCAAACATATTCATGAATGAATTTACAGACTCTGGTAGGTCATTTACATATACAAGGAACAAAAGTGGCCCTAAAACTGAACCCTGTGGAACTCCACTACTAACTCTTCTCCATTCAGACACTGAGTGTCTTACTCTAACCCTCTGTTCCCTTCCTTCTAAGTAAGTTTTTATCCATTCCAAGACATTTCCACCTATTCTAGCCATTGCTTGCAGCTTTCTAATAAGTCTCCCATGTGGAACAGTGTCAAACACTTTCTGGAAGTCTAGGAATATGCAATCTGCCCAGCCCTCTCTTTCCTGTAAGATTCGGCTTACCTCATCGTAAAATTCTAATAAGTTTGTTCTGTTGATCTACCTTCTCTGAAGCCATGTTGCCTCACTGACAAAAAGTTGAAGGATTCCAAATGAAGAGAGATATGTTTCCTTAGTAGTTTCAACATAACTTTGCAAACTATGCTGGTCAAGGAAACTGGTCTATAGTTCAGAGCCGTATCCCTCCTCATTTTGAAGATAGGTATCACATTTGCTTGTTTCCAGCATCTTGGAATCTCCCCTGACTCCAATGACTTTTTAAATATGATACCCAGTGCCACTGATATTGAGTTTGCGCATTTTTTAAGTACATGAGGGGATATGTCATCAGGACCTGTAGCTTTATGAACATCTAAATCCATCAGCGCTTTGCATACCTCTGTGGCTGTAAGGTTGATGTTCTCTAATACCGGCCCTTGAGCTTCTATCTCTGCAATCTGAGGGGGTGGGGTATTTTCTACTGTAAATACTGACTGAAACTCCTTGTTCAATTCTTTGCAGATCTCTTCATCCGTCTCAGTGATGCTTCCATCCGCTCTCTTTAGCCTTAAAACCTGTTCTTTTACCTTCAGTTTTCCTCTGATAAAGCTGTGGAAAAACTTGGGATTTTCTTTAGCCTTCCTGGTGATGTCCCTCTCATAGTCTCTCTCTGCCTCTCTCCTTTTACTTAGGTAGTCATTTCTTGCTCTTTTGTAGGTTTGCCAGGCATTTATGTTTTTTCTCCTCCTATGCCTTTTCCAGCATTTGTCTCTCCACTCTTTAGCTCTTTTACACTCATTATCGAACCATTTCTCTCTGGCATGAATTACACTTACTTTGGTGACAGGTATGCAGCAACCTACTAACTTCCCATATTTCTCACAAAAGATGTCATACATTTCTTGTTTAGATTTGTTGTAAAATAAGGTTCTCCAGTCAATAACTGCAAAATGCTCATTCATTTTGATGTAATCTCCTTTCCGATAGTTCCTCCTCATGTCCTCAGTGCCTCTACTCTCAGGCAGAATATCTTCAATGATATACTCCATCAACAACACACAGTGGTCACTCTTTCCAATTTGTGGCTCATACTCAATTTTTTCAATATCCAACACATTATCTGTGAATACTAGATCAAGTAGTGATGGCTCATCCCCACCCCTGGCCCTCGTTGGTTCCATTACATGTTGGTGTAGGAAATTCCCTTGTACACAATCTAGGAATCTTGCCCCGAATGAGTCCTCACCACTGTGTGGGTCAAGATTTATCCAATCTATCTCTTTATGATTAAAATCTCCCATAATCAAAATCCTACATTTTCTCTCCCGTGCCATGTTAACAACTGAGTTTATGACTTCAATAGTACCTATATGACTTTCCTCATAAACTTCTAGCCTAGTCTGGTTCCTTGGTGGGTTATATACAACAGTTATTATAATGCTCTCTGACCCAGTATTTATGCGAGCAACAAGAAATTCCTTGAACTCTCTTTCTATAGCCAAGTTTATTTCTTCAACTTGAATCCTTTCACTTATGAGCAGTGCTATCCCTCCATCAGTCCTGTCAGATCTTTCAACTCTTAATATTCTGAAGTCCTTAGGAAAAACTGTGACACTGTTTATTTCCTCACTCAACTTGGTCTCTGTAATTGCTACTATATCTGCCTTACTGTTGTGAATCCTATCTTTAAATTCTACTGCATTACCGGCTAATCCATCAGCATTTTGTATAACAATCTTAATGAGGCCCCATCCCCTGATCTTCTGTCATTATCTTCTTTATCTCCCCTTTGTCTGGAAGAACTCTGAAATGAAAATTTTTCTTCTCTTCTTCATTTCTTTCCTCATTTTACCTTCTTGCCTCTTGCAACAAGTTCTTTATCTTTCCCATCTCTTACTGTGTTCTGTATTGTCTAATGAACACTTCTTTGAATTCTTGAAAGTCTTTTAGACTTTTTTTCTCAACAGTATTTCCCTACATGTTTCCCCTCTCTCAAAGGTTACTTTTGTTGGTCTCGGCTTTCCTTCCCTGGAATATTTACCTAGTTGGTGTATGTTTACAATATCCTCAGGACCACAAACTACTCCAAGCTTTCTTATCAGGTCTACAACCCTAGCTTTATTTTCTTCAAGTCTCCCCTGCCATGTTGGCTCCTGGGATTCGCTTATGCCTGAGAGTACCTCTGTCTTCTCTTTATTAAGTGCGTGTTTGATGAGTGGGTTTGCCCTTTCCATCACAACGTCTTTCATTTTTTCGATTACTGTCTCTTTATAGTCAACTGTTTGTATGTTTTCCAGTGCCACCACCTTTACAGCCTCTTTTACTGCCACATTCCCCTTTAGTGCATCAGCAAAAGAAGTTTTCATGGCATCATTTTCCATATTCAGCTCCTGGAACTCTTTTCTAAACTGTTCAATGTTTTCCTTAATCTGGACATTCCAAGCTGCAATCTCATCTCTCTCAGAAGAGAGCAGTGACCTAACATCTAATTCATTTAGGTTGTCATTCAGTTGTTTGTTTTTATCTCCTTGTTTAAAAATTCTGGTTTCTAGTTGACTCTTTTCCCCTTCCAGCTTCTTTATTCGTTTTTCTAGTTCCTTTCTCTCCTGCCCTTGTGCTTTATTTGCTTCCTCCAAAAATCTTACTTCCTCTCTGAGTGTTTCATTCTTTTTCATTTCTCTATCTATATTCCGAATTTTATCATCAAGGCTTATAACCATTGCATCTAAATCCTTGATTTTCTGTTTTAGTCTCCTAATAGCTACCCCTCCTCCCAACCCATGGGTGGGAGAGGTTTGGGACAGAGATGGCGTCATTTTTATGTTCTCCCTCTCACAGAATATAGAAAGAAGAGAAAGAGAAAAAAAAGAGAGAAAAGCTTTTATTTAAGCTTCACACAGAATTTTTATATATCCATATAAGTGCTATTTAGTGACTCAATTTATCTCTTTTTTGGTAACACACATCTTAACCTAAAAATTTGACTATGGTAATTTGAGGATAAAAAGAAAAAGAAAAAAATGCAACAAAAACAAAAGTCAAACCTGAAGGAAAATTCGAATTTGTGTCTGAGGAGACACCCACCTGTTTCTGCTATATATTCCTCTTAACTGATAAACTCACTTGCTAATCAAAATATGTTATCACAGGCTCAGACTTTATATTTAACTCAATATATATACAAAATAAAAAAATAGTAAAAGAGAAAGCTAAAAGAAAAGAACAAAAATGAAGAAAATAAGACAGCTGTACTACTTGGCAACTTAACTCAGGACTGTTGACAGGTGTATTTTTGGTATTTAGTTAATTATTCAATTATTTCGTGTATCAAACCAGTGTCATTTAGTCGATGGATAGTGTGATTACCTAATTGTGATTACCTAATTGTGTTTACGGGAAAGAGCCCAAAGCTCGTATCTTCCCGTCTCCTGATCGGTTCCATTTTAGACTTAGTGATACTTATCATACCTGTCCTTAAAACTATGGATTGAGATAGCATTAACTACCTCCTCGCTTAGCCAATTCCAATTATCAACTACTCTTACACTGAAAAAGTATTTCCTTACCTCCTGCAAAGAAGTTTTCTTACGAAGCTTCAAACTATGACCTCTAGTTCTAGAGCCAGCCATATCAAAATATCGATCCCTATCCACTCTATCATAACCATGAAGGAATTTAAAGACTGTCACCATATTCCCCCTCACTCTTCTAGCTTCGAGTGATGGTAAGTCTAATTCCCTCAGCCTCTCATCATAACTGAGATTGCGTATTTCTGGCACCAGTTTCGTGGCATGTCTTTGAACTTTTTCAAGCTTAGCTATGTGCTTTTTCAAGTGCGGATTCCAAAAGGGGGCTGCATATTCGAGTTTTGGCCTCACATAGGTTACATAAATATTTCTGAACATTTCCTTGTCCATGTGCCTGAAGGCTACCCTTACATTTGATAAGAATGCATATGCTGCCCTTACTATGCCATTTATATGTATTTCTGGAGACAAATCTGCCAGTATGTTTACTCCTAGATCTCTCTCATTTTCTGTCTCTTGAAGTTGTACTCCAGCCACCGAGTAGTCAAGCTTGGGCCTTCTTGCACTTGTACCCATTCTCATTACCTTACATTTTGAAGTATTGAATTTCATTAGCCACTTTTCTGACCACTCATGCAGATTATTTAGATCCTCCTGAAGTTCTCTACCATTGTTCTCGTTTTTTACTTTCTTCACAATCTTTGCATCATCTGCAAACATATTCATGAATGAATTTACAGACTCTGGTAGGCCATTTACATATACAAGGAACAAAAGTGGCCCTAAAACTGAACCCTGTGGAACTCCACTACTAACTCTTCTCCATTCAGACACTGAGTGTCTTACTCTAACCCTCTGTTCCCTTCCTTCTAAGTAAGTTTTTATCCATTCCAAAACATTCCCACCTATTCTAGCCATTGATTGCAGCTTCCTAATAAGTCTCCCATGTGGAACAGTGTCAAACGCTTTCTGGAAGTCTAGGAATATGCAGTCTGCCCAGCCCTCTCTTTCCTGTAAAATTTGGCTTACCTCATCATAAAATTCTAATAAGTTGTTACTGTTGATCTACCTTCTCTGAAGCCATGTTGCCTCACTGACAAAAAGTTGAAGGATTCCAAGTGAAGAGAGATATGTTTCCTTAGTAGTTTCTCCATAACTTTGCAAACTATGCTGGTCAAGGAAACTGGCCTATAGTTCAGAGCCGTATCCCTCCTTCCCTTTTTGAAGATAGGTATCACATTTGCTTGTTTCCAGCATCTTGGTATCTTCCCCGACTCCAGTGACTCCTTAAATATGATACTTAGTGCCACTGATATTGTGTTTGCGCATTTTTTAAGCACATGAGGGGATATGTCATCAGGACCTGTAGCTTTATGAACATCTAAATCCATCAGCGCTTTGCATACCTCTGTGGCTGTAAGGTTGATGTTCTCTAATACCGGCCCTTGAGCTTCTATCACTGCAATCTGAGGGGGTGGGGTATTTTCTACTGTAAATACTGACTAAAACTCCTTGTTCAATTCTTTGCAGATCTCTTCATCCGTCTCAGTGATGCTTCCATCCGCTCTCTTTAGCCTTAAAACCTGTTCTTTTACCTTCAGTTTTCCTCTGATAAAGCTGTGGAAAAGCTTGGGAATTTCTTTAGCCTTCCTGGTGATGTCCCTCTCATAGTCTCTCTCTGCCTCTCTCCTTTTACTTAGGTAGTCATTTCTTGCTCTTTTGTAGGTTTGCCAGGCATTTATGTTTTTTCTCCTCCTATGCCTTTTCCAGCATTTGTCTCTCCACTCCTTAGCTCTTTTACACCCATTATCGAACCATTTCTCTCTGGCATGAAATACACCTACTTTGGTGACAGGTATGCAGCAATCTACTATCTTCCCATATTTCTCACAAAAGATGTCATACATTTCTTGCACAGATTTGTTGTAAAATAAGGTTCTCCAGTCAATAACTGCAAAAAGCTCATTCATTTTGATGTAATCTCCTTTCGGATAGTTCCTCCTCATGTCCTCAGTGCCTCTACTCTCAGGAAGAATATCTTCAATGATATACCCATCAACCCATCAACAACACACATGGTCACTCTTTCCAATTGGTGGTTCATACTCAATTTTTTCAATATCCAACACATTATCTGTGAACACTAGATCAAGTAGTGATTTCTCATCCCCACCCCTGGCCCTTGTTGGTTCCATTACATGTTGGTGTAGGAAATTCCCTTGTACGCAATCTAGGAATCTTGCCCCGAATGAGTCCTCACCACTGTGTGGGTCAAGATTTATCCAATCTATCTCTTTATGATTAAAGTCTCCCATAATCAAAATCCTACATTTTCTCTCCCGTGCCATGTTAACAACTGAGTTTATGATTTCAATAGTACCTATATGACTTTTCCCATAAACTTCAAGCCTATTTTGGTTCCTTGGTGGGTTGTATACAACAGTTATTATAATGCTCTCTGACCCAGTATTTATGCGAGCAACAAGAAATTCCTTGAACTCTCTTTCTATAGCCAAGTTTATTTCTTCGACTAATTGTGTTTACGGGAAAGAGCCCAAAGCTCGTATCTTCCCGTCTTCTGATCGGTTCCATTTTATACTTAGTGATACTTATCATACCTATCCTTAAAACTATGGATTGAGATAGCATTAACTACCTCCTCGCTTAGCGAATTCCAATTATCAACTACTCTTACACTGAAAGTGTGTTTTACACTTTATGGATTGGCGTCATAATTGACGAAATTGAATACTTGTATGTTATTATCTTGAAATTTTGGAAGATTGTCTTATAATACTCTTTACAGAGTGAATGTTTGTTACATTGTGGATGCATAAAGAAGATTGTGGATTCTTTGATGATAAAATTGCATCAACTATTTGTTTGTTGTTCTCGTATGCTCCATTTGCTTTCTCAATATGCCAGTTAAACCTGAGGTATTACAACGTCTTCGGGAATTGATTCAACGTGATTGTGTTCAGTGTCAAACAGAACTTGCCAAAGATGATGAGACACTTGTTGTTACTTTAGAAAGATGTCATCATACACTAACAGAAAGATTCGGAGGATATGATAGGAAATATGAGGAATATGTTGAGGATAAGCCCCTACAAAGGGATTCTGAAGAGGATGATACAGAACATGACAATCTAGCTGAAACAGCAAATGATATTAGCTTAGCTGTCCTAGAACGGATTCGTAAGTTAGGAACTATGAAGAGTACTAGAGCTCCTAGTTCCGAGAGTTCAAGCCCTCCCAGTGGACAACCCACACCTAAATTTCCTGAAGTAAAAATACCACTGTTTTCTGGAAACTATGATGAATGGAACGAGTTTTGGGATACGTTTGATAGTTTAGTACATAGTACTTCTATGCCAACTATGACAAAGTTTACCATCTTGAGAAATGCTCTTAAAGGAGATGCCAAAGACACCGTAAAGGGTTATCCTGTTGCTAGTGAGAGTTATGATGAATGCATTCAACAGCTACAAGCTGTTTATGCAAGCAAAGACAGGATTGTACGAAATTTAATGAGGAAATTTGTAAAAATACCAACTCCCTCTTTTAATTATTCATCACTTTTTAAGTTCAAGCAAGAAGTAGAAGCCATTACTCGAAGTCTGAAAAATTATAGACATGGAGAACACTGATTGGGTGTTTTCAGAACTTGTGATAATGAAATTACCAGAAGATGTAGAGAACTGGATTAGCATGAAAACAGACACAAAATATCCTACATTTGAAACCCTCTTGAAGGAACTGGGAAAATATGTATATCATATAGAAGGCAACAACACTAAAGGTAACACAAAGGGAGAGACCCAAATTGTAAAGGTTTGTACTAATAATGACCATATATCATGGCTTCCAGTTTATTGTTGCAAGATGGGTGCCGGTCGGCTCAATCAATATAAACATTAGAAACCAACAACGGGTATAAGTACAATGAAAACAAAAGAGGGGCGATAAAGGGAATAACCTTATTATAAATAAAGGATTAGATCACTTATATCATAACATTCCTTTCCCCTAGAATTTGCAATACATCACATATAAAAAATAAATCCTCAACTTCTTAAAACAAGGCACACATGAAAATTCTATATAAGGAGTTCAAAACACTATTTACAAATTAAGACGATCAGGGGGCTTGATATTTCTCTGAGACCTTCTCACTACTGGAGTCTGTATAAGTAACTCATCACATGCACTATTACTTACATCTCTTGAAGGTACATTAATAATATCTCTTGAAAGTACACCATTTGTTTCTATAATATTAGAATTGGTTGTTAATTCACTAGGAACACTTGTTACAACAGGATTATCAGCTTCAATTTCACTTACAACAGGATTATCATAATCATTATTCAACATTTCATTATTAGACTGATTGAAATCTTCAAAATATCTATGCATCAATTGATCAGAATGTCTTTTCCATATCATATTTCCTGAACAATGTACTTGCACTTTATAATTTCTTAAACCCAATACTTCTAC
Source organism: Halocaridina rubra (assembly GCA_037179515.1). Classification (NCBI taxonomy): domain Eukaryota; kingdom Metazoa; phylum Arthropoda; class Malacostraca; order Decapoda; family Atyidae; genus Halocaridina; species Halocaridina rubra. Next base: position 10,051 of record JAXCGZ010017986.1, on the reverse strand, counting down.
AATTCTACCTTCCACCCATAGTGGACCTTTACCATAGTTACGTGCAAACACAGCATCATCAACTTTGTACATGTTTTCTTCATTTGAAAGACTATCATTACATTCTTTACTTTCTTTCAGCTTTACATCTACAGTACCTCTGAAATTTCTATTAAACATAATCTCTGCAGGAGCTTTTCCTGTAGCAGAATGTACAGTTCTTCTATAGTTATAAAGAAAACGACAAACTCTAGTAGTATAATCTCCCTCTTTAAATTTTCTTAAACCCTCCTTAAATGTCCTTACAGCTCTTTCTGCAAGACCATTAGAGGCTGGATGATAAGGGGCAGGACAAACATGTTTTATACCATTCTTTCGTAAAAACACCTTCATTTCCTGTGATACAAAATTAGGAGCATTATCTGACACTATCATGTCTGGCAAGCCAAAATTAGAAAATACTTTCCTTAGGTGATTTATAGTGACACCAGATGTTGCAGAACTAGAGAACTGTATATCTAAGAACTTACTATAAGAATCAATGACAATTAGAAAATATTTACCATCAATAGGACCTGCATAGTCCATATGGACCCTAGACCATGGTTTTCCCGTATTAGGCCATGACAAAGTATTAGCTGGTGGTTGTTTATAATTCTTAAAACAAATATTACAATTCTTTGTCATCTCTGCAAGGTCTTGGTCAATCTTTGGCCACCAAACCCATTTCCTAGCCTCTGCTTTCATGGCATTTATTCCATTATGACCATTATGTAAATGAGTCAATATCTTACACCTCAACTCTACAGGTATTACAATACGATTCCTGTATAACACTACATCGTTATCAAGAGACAATTCATCTTTAACATTACAATATTCCATGAGTAACACATTGTTTTCTTTAGACCAACCAAATCTTAGACAATTAATTAACTGAGACATCACTTTATCTTTCTTATTAAATTGTCTAATTACCTTATAAGAAATTTCATCAAAATCAAGCAATTCCACTAATCTTACATACTCAACAGGAATCCCAGACTGAATTTCATCTTCTACTGGAAGACGGCTAAGTGCATCGGCAATAACATTTTCCTTTCCAGGTTTATGCACTAGATCAAAGTCATACTGAGAAAGTAACAAAGCCCATCTTTGTATCCGAGAATTGGCATTCTGAGGAATTGGCTTATCTTTACCAAACAATCCTAAAAGTGGTTTATGGTCCGATCTGGCCATAAATTTTCTACTCAAAAGAAAATATCTAAATCTTTTGACAGCGAAAATCAAAGACAATCCTTCTTTATCCAACTGTGAATATTTCATCTCAGCACTACTCAATTTCTTACTTGCAAAATAAATAGGTCTTTCTACTCCATTGACCTTTTGCAATAACACACATCCTACACCAACAGGTGAAGCATCCACTTCTACAATCAAGGGATATGACCCATCAAAATTTACTAACACTTTAGAGTCTACAAAATCTTGCTTAAGACATTTAAATGCATTCTGTTCAATCTTTGTCCATTTAAACTTGGCACCTTTTTTTAATAAATCATACAATGGAGCTGATTTAGTTGAAAAATTCTTAATAAATCTACAGTAAAATGTAATCATCCCTAAAAATGAGTGGACCTCTGCTATTGAGGTAGGACAAGGAGCATCCAAAATTGCTTTAACCTTCTTTGGGGATGGTTTTATTCCTTCACTTGATATACAGTAACCTAAATATTCAATACATTCCATATTTAAAACTGTTTTACTCTTATTTATCTGTACATTATGAGATTGCAACACATTTAAAACTTTCTTGAGTCTCTCATCATGCTCATCTTTAGTTTCACCACTGACAACTATATCATCCATATATGCAGCAACACCATCAACATTACATAAGATCTGTGAAATAAATCTTTGAAAAATACCAGGAGAAGAGGACAAGCCAAAGGGCAACCTCTTGTATTTATACATTCCTTTGTGTGTATTAATAACTAAAAACTCTTTGTTCTTCAACAGGTATTTGCAAATATGCATTCTTCAGATCAATCTTAGAAAAAAATTTGCCTTTGCCAACACTACACAAAAGTTCATCAATCTTAGGCAAGGGGTATTTATCACATTGTATTTGCTTATTCAAATGCTTAAAATCTGCACATATGCGAATTTCTTTCTTATTCTTTTTTTAACACAGGTACAATAGGCGCAGCCCATTCACTACGAGCAACAGATTCTATAATATTTTCACTCACAAGTTTATCAATGGCCACTTCAACCATCTCTTTATGGTAAAATGGAACAGTACGTGCTTTTACAAACTTTTGAATAGCATCACTCTTTAAATGAATTTTAGCTACAATGCTAGAAATAGGTTTGCTTACATCAACATTATAATCTTCAAACACTTGTTCAACACTTACATTATGAACATTGTTAACCTTGGTACTTCCATCTAATCCTGCTAAATAAATACCAACTTGTTTCATTAGATTTTTACCACATAAATTTGTATTCTTTGAACCAACAACATAAAAGACTTGTGATACATTATATCCATTATACACAACAGGAGCAATCACTTTTCCCAAAAACTTTATTTTAAAATCATCATAAGCCTGTAAGGGTTTCTTACATTGTTCAACTTTCAAGTTCAACTTCTCAACCCAATCTTTATTCAAAGTTGAAACAGTAGCACCACTATCAACCTCAAAAGGGACTTGGATCTTATTAACAGAAAAATAAAATTGTTCAGCATGAACAGCATAGATTTTATCTCTGACAGTTAACACTTTATCATCATCATCATCATTATCACTTAATGATACATCTTGATCATCCACAATCTTTACAGTTTTCCTACTATTAAACTTAGGTTTACTACTAAAATCTTTCTTGCTTGGTTTATTTGAACCTTTAGCTGTACTATAACCACTCTCTCTTTTGGCTTCTTTACAAACCTTCTGTAAATGACCCTTTTTATGACAATTATAACATGATAAAAGCTTAAATCTACAATAAAAGCTGTCATGAGAGGAACCACAATGTTGACAAGATAAACCTACACATTTTCTTCTTACAACCTGAACCTGTGACTGAACATCATCTTTCTCACTTACAAATGCTTTTTCCATTTTCAAAATTCTCTCCAAAATAGCCTGAGAGTTCATTGCTTGGAGATCTATGTTGAGAGCCACTAAATTTGAAAAATAAACTTCAGCATCTACAGCCATAAATAACTGATCTCTTACTCTACCATCAAATTGGTTGCCAATATTACAATGCTTTGCTAGAGCCTTTAAATCAGCATACAATTATTTTACACTCTCATCCTTCCTTTTTTTTCTTTGCTGGAAGGCTAGCAAACTTCTGTGATAAGAAGGCTTAACAACAAAATGACCTTTCAATAACTGAACCAAGTCTGCATAAGACTTTGTGTGGGGCAAATCAGGAGCACAAAGATTGCCTAAAGCACTAAAAACATCAGTGAAAGTGAAAGTGAAAGGATTCAAGTCGAAGAAATAAACTTGGCTATAGAAAGTGAGTTCAAGGAATTTCTTGTTGCTCGCATAAATACTGGGTCAGAGAGCATTATAATAACTGTTGTATGCAACCCACCAAGGAACCAAAATAGGCTTGAAGTTTATGAGGAAAGTCATATAGGTACTATTGAAGTCATAAACTCAGTTGTTAACATGGCACGGGAAAAAAATGTAGGATTTTGATTATGGGAGACTTTAATCATAAAGAGATAGATTGGATAAATCTTGACCCACACAGTGGTGAGGACTCGTTCGGGGCAAGATTCCTAGATTGCGTACAAGGGAATTTCCTACACCAACATGTAATGGAACCAACAAGGGCCAGGGGTGGGGATGAGCCATCACTACTTGATCTAGTGTTCACAGATAATGTGTTGGATATTGAAAAAAATGAGTATGAACCACCAATTGGAAAGAGTGACCACTGTGTGTTGTTGATGGAGTATATCATTGAAGATATTCTTCCTGAGAGTAGAGGCACTGAGGACATGAGGAGGAACTATACGAAAGGAGATTACATCAAAATGAATGAGCTTTTTGCAGTTATTGACTGGAGAACCTTATTTTACAACAAATCTGTACAAGAAATGTATGACATCTTTTGTGAGAAATATGGGAAGATAGTAGATTGCTGCATACCTGTCACCAAAGTAGGTGTAATTCATGCCAGAGAGAAATGGTTCGATAATGGGTGTAAAAGAGCTAAGGAGTGGAGAGACAAATGCTGGAAAAGGTATAGGAGGAGAAAAAACATAAATGCCTGGCAAACCTACAAAAGAGCAAGAAATGACTACCTAAGTAAAAGGAGAGAGGCAGAGAGAGACTATGAGAGGGGCATCACCAGGAAGGCTAAAGAAAATCCCAAGTTTTTCCACAGCTTTATCAGAGGAAAACTGAAGGTAAAAGAACAGGTTTTAAGGCTAAAGAGAGCGGATAGAAGCATCACTGAGACGGATGAAGAGATCTGCAAAGAATTGAACAAGGGGTTTCAGTCAGTATTTACAATAGAAAATACCCCACCCCCTCAGATTGCAGTGATAGAAGCTCAAGAGCTGGTATTAGAGAACATCAACCTTACAGCCACAGAGGTATGCAAAGCGCTGATGGATTTAGATGTTCATAAAGCTACAGGTCCTGATGACATATCCCCTCATGTGCTTAAAAAATGCGCAAACACAATATCAGTGGCACTAAGTATCATATTTAAGGAGTCACTGGAGTCGGGGGAGATTCCAAGATGCTGGAAACAAGCAAATGTGATACCCATCTTCAAAAAGGGAAGGAGGGATATGGCTCTGAACTATAGACCAGTTTCCTTGACCAGCATAGTTTGCAAAGTTATGGAGAAACTACTAAGGAAACATATCTCTCTTCACTTAGAATCCTTCAACTTTTTGTCAGTGAGGCAACATGGCTTCAGAGAAGGTAGATCAACAGTAACAAACTTATTAGAATTTTATGATGAGGTAAGCCGAATCTTACAGGAAAGAGAGGGCTGGGCAGATTGCATATTCCTAGACTTCCAGAAAGCGTTGACACTGTTCCACATGGGAGACTTATTAGAAAGCTGCAATCAATGGCTAGAATAGGTGGAAATGTTTTGGAATGGATAAAAACTTACTTAGAAGGAAGGGAACAGAGGGTTAGAGTAAGACACCCAGTGTCTGAATGGAGAAGAGTTAGTAGTGGAGTTCCACAGGGTTCAGTTTTAGGGCCACTTTTGTTCCTTGTATATGTAAATGACCTACCAGAGTCTGTAAATTCATTCATGAATATGTTTGCAGATGATGCAAAGATTGTGAAGAAAGTAAAAAACGAGAACCATGGTAGAGAACTTCAGGAGGATCTAAATAATCTGCATGAGTGGTCAGAAAAGTGGCTAATGAAATTCAATACTTCAAAATGTAAGGTAATGAGAATGGGTACAAGTGCAAGAAGGCCCAAGCTTGACTACTCGGTGGCTGGAGTACAACTTCAAGAGACAGAAAATGAGAGAGATCTAGGAGTAAACATACTGACAGATTTGTCTCCAGAAATACATATAAATGGCATAGTAAGGGCAGCATATGCATTCTTATCAAATGTAAGGGTAGCCTTCAGGCACATGGACAAGGAAATGTTCAGAAATATTTATGTAACCTATGTGAGGCCAAAACTCGAATATGCAGCCCCCCTTTGGAATCCGCACTTGAAAAAGCACATAGCTAAGCTTGAAAAAGTTCAAAGACATGCCACGAAACTGGTGCCAGAAATACGCAATCTCAGTTATGATGAGAGGCTGAGGGAATTAGACTTACCATCACTCGAAGCTAGAAGAGTGAGGGGGGATATGGTGACAGTCTTTAAATTCCTTCATGGTTATGACAGAGTGGATAGGGATCGATATTTTGATATGGCTGGCTCTAGAACTAGAGGTCATAGTTTGAAGCTTCGTAAGAAAACTTCTTTGCAGGATGTAAGGAAATACTTTTTCAGTGTAAGAGTAGTTGATAATTGGAATTGGCTAAGCGAGGAGGTAGTTAATGCTATCTCAATCCATAGTTTTAAGGACAGGTATGATAAGTATGACTAAGTATAAAATGGAACCGATCAGGAGACGGGAAGATACGAGCTTTGGGCTCTTTCCCGTAAACACAATTAGGTAATCACAATTAGGTAATCACACAAGCAGGAGATTTTTTCCTCATCAGCCTCAGTGACATTTAAATGACTAAAATGTGCCTCTAATAGGCTTAGCCATAATTCCAAGGAAATTTTCGATGGATTAAAACAATTAATTCTAATCTGATTCAACGACGACGACATTGCGCACCTATTCTGTAATATTGCCAGTATCCACAAACACTTAGGCTAATGTAGCACCCAAACAACCGACAATTCGATATGCTAGGGTAGCAAAAACGTATGCTAGGCTTGAAGAAACGTGCGCCCAAAATTGCAGCAACATCATACAGGGCACCTAGGCTTAAATCCAACACTAGCCTAGTCGAGGTGAATCATGCAGCATCAATCCAGGATCCAATTAGGCATAACCATGGTAGCCTAATCCCGGCGTCGGCAAACAAAACATTTGGCACCTACCAGAAATCTTGCAAGGCGAATCTATTTAAGCCAGTAATATAACCAAACTCGAGAGGTTTCCCATATCCATGGCGGGTTCACTCGTCGCCAAATGTAAAGGTTTGTACTAATAATGACCATATATCATGGCTTCCAGTTTATTGTTGCAAGATGGGTGCCGGTCAGCTCAATCAATATAAACATTAGAAACCAACAACGGGTATAAGTACAATGAAAACAAAAGAGGAGCGATAAAGGGAATAACCTTATTATAAATAAAGGATTAGATCACTTATATCATAACACAAATCTCCCAGAGAGATGAGACCCAGTCATTTAAAAAGAGTGTAGGTAGTTATGGTGCTACTGCAAAAGTGGTAAATAGTAAATCAGAATGTGTATTCTGTGGCTGGCAAAGTCATAAGTCTGAACAGTGTAAAAAAGTAGTAAGCATAAATGAACGCAGAGACAAATTGAGAGACAGTAACAAATGTCTGAGATGTACTATGTCAGGGCATTATGCAAATAATTGCTACACCCAGTTAAACTGTAATAAGTGTAAGAAAAATGGTCATCATGCAGCCTTGTACTACAAACAAGAATCAAATTTTTGTAGAAGGTTTGAAGAACCTACATATCTGAATGAACAGTCAGAAAAGGGTTCAAAATTAATAGATGAGTCAAGCAATGAGCAAGAACATTCTGACTCAGATAAGGACAAGAAACATGTTGGTGAGATGATTATGAATGCAGTACAAAGGCAAGTGGTGAAACCGAGTTTACCTGCATGTGCTTTGCCTACTGCAAGTGGAAAAGTAAGCAGCTCAAAGGGAAATTTTTGGGTAAACACTAGGTTATTCTTTGATACAGGCTCCCAGTGTTCCTTTATAACTAGGGAATTAGCTGAAAGGCTTAAATTAAGCCCAGTAGATAAAACGTCTCCTGGTATTGATGCATTTTTTCTGAGACGAAGAAAGGAAGTTTTCCTGTTGCAAATGTGGTTATTAAATTGGGGAATAGAAGAGCCAGAGTTAAATTACTCGTAGTTGATGACATTGTAATTAGCATCACACACTCCAGGACTAGCAGAGGCTGGAAATGTGTTAAAGTCTCATGGTCACAAGTTGGCCGATGAAGCTATTGATAGCGATGTACTTGAGAACATTGGCATTGTTATTGGTGCCTTACATTTTAGTCAGTTTGTCAGTGGTATTAACAAGTGAGATGTCTATAGTTTGATGGAAACACCAGGTGGTGTCATGTTGTATGGCCATATTCCTCGTGATACTCAACATGGATCCAGTAGTGTACAAAACCAACTTGTTATGCGAGTAGGAACACAGCTATTGCCTACTACGACACAAGAGTTGATTGATGAGGCCATAAAGCCAGTTAATTTGTTGAGTGAAGAGGCCATAGAGCCTGTTAATAAGAAGTGGGAGTCAGAGAGCAGTGAAGTAAATAAACATGAAGTGAGTTACGAAGATAAAACTACACTTGAAAGTTTTACAGATTCTGTTCCCTGGAAGCCTATCCACACTCCTCTCCCACACAAGTTTCAGAGAGCCTTTGGACAAATGAGGTCTCTAGTAGAACAGTTGGAGGAGATATTGGAGAATTTTCATGTAGGTATGTTGGATGGTTGTACCAGTGAAGAGAAACAGTTTGATGTATACAATACTGCAGATGTAGAGTGGGCAAAGAACAAAATATCACTGCAAGCATGGAATTTCAACAATGCAAGACTTCAAAGGGGACTGGATCAGCGCCTTTCTGAAAAATCTAGATCTCCTCAAGAAACAATCTTTAGTTTAATCTGGAATGTTAATACAGACAAGTTGTTTTTAAAAGATCTGAAGGCTAGAGATGAAGTGTTGACCAAACAGAAACTTCTGTCATTGATGAGTACAGTTATTGACCCCTTAGGTCTAATTTCACCCTTGCTAAGAAGAGGAAAAATTCTTATTCAGAGAGCCTGGTCCGAAAAGCTCTTATGGGAATACGTATTGTCAGAAGCATGCAAAGAGGAATCATCAAATTATGAAAGATCAGAACGTCAAACTGCCCAAAGCACTGAAGAATCATGGGTATGTTTAATCACTGATGCTAAATAGTAGCACTGATAGGGAGACCCCCAACCTTTTTCTTTTTTGGAGGGGCCCAGGATGTCTTGAATATGTTTCAAGACAGTTTATTTTTACGTACATATGTAAGTGTTGTTTTGCATGATAGCTTTGTTTATTGTAGCTTAAGTGCATGTATGTACATTTACAGACATTGCATATATACGTATTCATTTATATGAAGTATGTATAAGTATTTTTATGCATAGTGTATGTATAGCTCCGAAGTCGAGAGCGAAATCTGCTTTGATAGGCTTTCTGCCAATTAATCTTTTACCGCGTCATAACGTTGATTACTTTGTGTAAACAGAGAGTTCTTTGCAATTATAATTGTCCACCACGTGTTCAGAACATGATTTTTCTTGTGCTGAATGAACGATATATTTAATGTCATTGTGAAATTTTGTTCTAATGATTATGAAAAATGTGAACGATAGAGTTTGTGCTTTCTTTTATTTGTGAGTTTATTCTCATTTGCTATCGTGAGATGCTACGAGGCACTCGTGTTTACTGTGTTTATTGACAGTACTTATAAGTTAGTTAATGAGTAATTAGTTGCTCTCGTGAGGCACTAAAAGACACTCAAGCAAAAGAACGTGGTAAAGATACGTGAATCAGAAGATATTCGAGTTTGACTAGGAGTCCCGTGATTGCTGACGACATCTGGGTTTTCCGGATAAAATGAGTACAGATTTAAATTATTTCTAACAATGTTTATGACTACGTGTGAGGACAGAATGAGCTCGTTTAATTGAACACTCGTAGGTAGAATGTATGTTGGAAAATTTATTATTCTGTATGAGGAAGTTTTACTTTAAGGTGAGGAGAGTTTATTTAATCATTTACATATTAACAGTTCACAAACCCCCTTAAAATATATTTGCATGTATGTCTATGCATGTAATATTAACTATATTTTATTGGTAGATGATTTTAAATTTGAGATCGCTTGTAGGCCTCTACCGAAGCCGTGTCAGGATTTCCGAATTTTGGGGGTTATTAGATCGAAGGGTAATAACACATAGGAAATCCTCCACAATAGCCATTAAGACTAAGGAGTGATACTAAATGAAAATGAAGTTTGTGACACTGATCTCAAACGTCTGCATTGGCACTACATACTGCAGTAAATATTAATTCGTGCCATTCGTATAGTTAAAGTACATCTCGGAAAGAAAACTTTACAATGCACAATTGTAATGTAAAACAAATTAAAATATCATTACATGAGTCTTTAGAGTTCTTTCAGAGCTGTAATGGCTTTACAGGATTCCGATATAAGTTCAGCAAGGTTTTTTGTTTCATGGATACTTGTTGTAGACTGCAGTTGATAACTTGCCCAAGATAGTT
>JAXCGZ010017985.1:0-27500 GCA_037179515.1 Halocaridina rubra | reverse complement strand
GTCACAGCCTCGATTGTCTCCTCAAAGCCTAGGAAGTCATTCGCAAAATAGGGAAACACTTTCTTCCATATCCCATTCAAGTTTTTCTTCTTCACATCCTCCCATTCATCAGCAAAATTCTTCACAGCCTGAAAAATATTGTATGACTTCCAGAAATCCTTGAGAGTGAAATTCTTGTCCTTTTCAGTTGTCCAGAGAGCCATAGTGATTGTCTTTTGGATGTTGTATTCCTTGAAAGAGGCAGGGGTCCCCTGATCCATTGGCTGTAACAATGCAGTGGTGTTAGGTGGAAGGTAAGCCGCCTTTACATTAGGATGAAAGTCATTCAAATTGGAAGGGTGACCAGGGGCATTGTTCAGCAATAGCAACATCTTAAAGGGCAGACCCTTGGAAGCACAGTACCCTCTCCGTTTCAGGCACAAAATGGTTGACGAACCAGTCCTCAAGTATCTGAAGGGTTATCCAAGCCTTCTTGTTTGATCTCCAGATGATTGGCAGTTTAGTCTTCCAAACACCCTTGGGTTTTCTGCCAAGTAAACCAACAAGGGCTCCAGCTTAGTCTCCAGCAGCATTAGCCTCCAAAAGCAAAGTTAGTCTCTCCTTGCGGACACTATGGCCTGGTGCTGTCTTCTCCTCCTTTGCGATATATGTACGACTAGGCATATCCCTCCAGAATAAGCCAATCTCATCCACTTTAAATACTTGGGCAGCACGATAACCCCCCTCCAATCATTTTTCATAACAAAATGGGATACCAACTTGCTGCTGCCTCATCACCACTAAAAGCTTCACCTTGTACCTTTAGTTTATGCAAATTAGCACGAGCCTTAATACGATTAAGCCAACCCCTAATGGCCACAAACTCTTCACTGTCACTTCCTTCCCCCTTTTTTCTTTTTACGGCTTCGAACAATATATTACCCTTTTCCTGTATTACTATGAGGCTTATTGGGATACACCGTTGATCCTGGTCATCAAGCCAAAGCACTAACAGTCTCTCCATTTTGATCATAACCCGTCTTCGATGCCTAGTAATTACCGTGGACATCATAGGAGCAGAACTTTTAAGGTGTTCATAAATGCGATCTTTGTCTTTGATGATCATGGCCGTGGTCGTACAGGCTATTCCGACTGCGCGGCCAATGTTCATAGTACTTTCTCTCTTTTCCGAATATATGACTATTTCAACTTTAATTTCCATGGTGATGGCTTTTCTTTTCTTCGTAGCACTGCAATCAGAACTATCACCACTACGCTTGGGAGACATGGTAATGTCAGTAATGAGCAAACACAAGCGAAACGAACTAGAGAACAGACGAACACAAAGCACAATATGACTGGCGAGAGTAAACTGAGCAGTGCTTCTTCTTCTTCTGATGCCACGTAATGCTCTATTCTTACATGATGCTCAACAAACTTTTTTGCATAAAATTATATTTATGGCTATGTATGTTTTTTTAACTTCGGTATAATTCTTAAATATAAAAAAGTACATAAATAAATAAATATCTCTATATACTGTTAAATATGAATTCACATGTGCTGCTAGCTCTATATTCATGTGTATATTGAATAAAATCATATTTATGACAATTTGTTTGGTATTTTTTTTTTACATTCAGTACTTCATTATAACAAAATATATAGACAAAAAAAGAAATAAAGCCATTAACTTAATAAATACGAATACAGCTCTGTTGCTAGCTGTGTATTCGTGTGTATTTTTAATAAAATCGTATTTATGGCTATATGTTTGGTATTTTGTTTTTAAATTCAATATAATTCTTCAGTGTAGCAAAATACATAAACAGATGAAAAAGTAAAGCCATTAACTTGATAAATATGAATACAGCTGTGTAACTAGCTGTGTATTTGTGTGTATTTCAAATGATATCGTATTTATGGCTATATGTTTGGTATATTTTTTTCAGATTCAATAAAATTCTTGAATATAACAAAATACGTAAACAAATAAATATAGCCATTAACTTAATGAATATGAATTCAGCTGTGCTGCTAAGTGTGTATTCGTCTGCCGCGCTTACAAACTGTTCAGTGTGCCTGGTTTGAATTTACCGCACCAGCCAAGTTGGTCGAAAAATTTATATATTATAATTTATTAATTGTTTATTGGCCTCTGACGAAAAATTGAAAAGATGTTTTACAAACGATGTTCTACAGGGGCCCTCTGTATATATATATATATATATATATATATATATATATATATATATATATATATATATATATATATATATATATATATATATATATATATATATATATAGAGTTATGTTCTTCAAGACGTGATGAAACCCGATTTTCAGTGTTCTGAATACACCTAAATAAACTCCATATCACCCACCAATGCTAATGCAGTACTAAAGTTTCTCCCATTTCCGAGCATTTCACTATCTCTAATTTCACTCCCATGGTGATGACTTTCCTTTTCTTCAAAGCACTGCCATCAGGAGAATCTCCTTTACACTTTGGAGACTTAATACAGGCCAAAAATGATCAAAATAGAAGCAGAATAATTTATGGGGAATGCTTTGTAACCACAAAGCATCGTAACTCGAGGATATTGTAAACAGAGAACCCCTACATACATACATACATACATACTCTACATACATCCATCCATCCATCCATCAACTCCATCCATACAGACTACTACATACATACATACAACTCTCTCCCCCCCCCCCCCCCGTATCCCGAGATTTGTGGTTATTTATATGTTCAGTGTATGAAAGTTTATGTTTATTACTTTAGGCTCTCGTTAATCATACTGTATTCTGTATATTGGCATTAAGTTGTTTTCATTATTTATGACAACTCCATACAAAGGTGTATCAAAATAATATTTAAGTTACACATGTTGCTGTTAGAAGTATAGTATCCATTTGTTAATTGTCTTGTTATAAATGTACATGACATTGATTGGGTTGTTAGGTTGTAGTAGAGTGGATGTTTTTATACATAAAAGAAGAGATGCAATGCTTAGATGATGATAGGACTAAGGACCAAAAGTGTTTTATTTGGCTTTATAATTCTTTTAATGAATGATCTCTATGACTGCTAATTTAAAGGAAAACATTCACGAAATATATAAAGCTAGGTATTAAGCTGACATCGGAAACAGCTACTTTCTTTTATCCGACTGCGATTAGAAAAGTATGACCGGACATAACAGAAACGCATGATTTCCTACTTTTCAGTGATACGTGTAATGGCATGGCATACTTAGAATCACAGAAAGTAGTGCATCGAGATTTAGCAGCGCGTAATGTACTCATAAGTGAAGAGGGCGTGGCTAAAGTTTGCGACTTTGGCTTAGCTCATGAAATGAATCTGAAACTAGATGGGGGAAAGTTTCCTATCAAGTGGACAGCACCAGAAGCTTTAAGGCATAGTGTAAGTTATGTAGTTCTACTCTCTGTCAAAGTTTGATCAATTTTAGTTGTACTCAATAAACTAGGAATCTGTTTTAACAGTACTCCCTATGTCATCATTATCTAAAAGGTTTTACACAGGAATGATGATAGTCATATTGAAATTGAGATGTATTCTTTCTTATCTTAGTTATACTCCTCATTTGTAAAAAAAAAAAATAGTATCAATATATGACGTTTGTTGACAGATAGTGTGAAATTGTATTGAGTCTGCAGATCGAAGCTAAAATTATAAATTTTAAAGACTACCTTTGTACTATAAAAATTTCAGCAATGTTTGTTTGTGTAAATTTTTCTGTAGAAACAATTCTTTCTCGTTCTTCCAACTAAAGGTTGGTCATGTTTTAATACTGAATATACATATATTAACACTATTAACATAGTTACTTGCAGCCTTCAAAATGTTCAAAATGGATAATTAAAACTTCCATACTTATATTCTCTTCTCCTCTTTTAATTTAGAAATGTACACTTTAAGCTTGTGGTTAGTACTTTAACTATCTTCAGAGAGCCATTATAAGTATTCATTGTTTTGGCTTTTTTAAGATGAGTTTAGTATGAAGTGCATTTGTAGATAAAAAACAACAGAAATAAGTATGAAAGTTTTTCTTGTTCATTTTGCAGATTGATAGCCGCTAAAGAAGCTTCAGTTCACAAATGTGAATTTTGTAGTGTTCAAAGTATATAGTCTTAAGAATTTTGTAGTTATTTATAAGCATTATATTAAAAAAGTGTGTTGCACTTAATTTTAAGGAGTAGATTTATAGTAAGTAAAATGAACGGTGTTTACAGCTGCATCACTAGTGATTGTAGTCTTATTTTGTATTGTTTCTAAAAATAGGAAAAGAAAAGCTTTTAGACAGCATGACAAATTGTTAAACTCACAATAAGAATAATGTGTACTTGTTCATTAGTGTCTCTTGTCACTTCACTCCTGTTTCGCTTTCCCTCTAGAGAACAGTTATGACAAAAGGGCTCAAAATCCTTTTCCAGTATTGCCATTTGCATTTATTCTGGTACCTGTTGTGGCATCTGAAAGTATTTTATCTCTTAAATATTTTTTCATCAAAGCTTTAATCGTATAGGCTGTCTGACACCTATATTTATTATATTAATTGCAATAATTCAAATTATTTATATAAATGTTTTTGCTTTTACCCATTTCTTAATGCCAAACAATAAAACATTTCCATCTCTCCAAAGAATAACATTCCTTCACTATAACACTGTTGAATGCAATATATCGTGAACATGCTCTACCCATTGTCTAAAGCTAAATTCCAATGCCAATTCATAAGGGTACCATATTCCTCTATAAGTATTTACAGAATATCTATCCCAAGTTCCGTATGCATCCTATGAGTAATAATTTATTGAAAATATCCTAGTGTCAGTTTTTTTATAACTGGATTATGCATATCAGAATAATTACCTTTAAGATTTATTTTGCAGAAATTCTCCAACAAATCAGATATGTGGTCTTTTGGAATTCTTCTGTGGGAAATTTATTCGTTTGGAAGAGTGCCATATCCACGAATTGTAAGTACAGAATTATAGTATGCTGCCATAAATTGTTAATTCCTCCTATTGTAATCTATGAAGTGGTTGAGAAATATCATTACTGATGGTTGCTTTCCATTTCAACCTGTAACAATTCAACCTTGCATGAAACTTTTCATAACCAGTTACATATGATACTCATGTTGTGATTGACGGTTTTGGACAAACAAAATATATATGACTTAAACATTTCAGTCCGTGTGTGCCCAATGTACGCTGTACTGAGTATGGATAACAAACTACGCTGCATTTATGTTTGCCTTAGTACTATATGTTTTTTGACTTATGACTATTTTAGCTTACAATTTGCTAATGGAAGAGTATCTTTTTTGCAACATAAAAACCCTGCATATTTTATTACTTAATTTAAAGTGTACTTCCCCCATAGTCCACAAACTATGTATAAATAAAGGTAGTTAGCCTGTATTATTGTTAACAGTCACATTGTGGTTATCAGTATGTATGTGCCTTTTATATTTTACATCATTACTGCCTAAGAACTCTATGAGGGTACTCAATTATTGTTCAGTATTAAGCATCAACAATGCCAGAAATTTCCACCAGCAGGAACTTATGGAGTCCATCCCTCCCTCCCTCTCTGAATGTTTCTTTCTTGCTACAAAGCTATTGTCTGAGATGGGTAAGATTTGTTGAAACCCTGTCATGTCTTTTGCTACCATTGCGGTGATCCTGATAGCTAAACGGGATATGGCACATCTTTTCATCTAGAAAAGACAGTGATAATGAACCTTATCAATAATTCCAATTTTCAGCCATTGGCAGATGTGATGAAGCACGTGGAAAAAGGATATCGTATGGAGGCCCCTGACTGTTGTCCACCAGAAGTATATCAGCTTATGAAAGAAGTAAAGTGTTGTAATGTATTTTTTTGTACTGCAAATTACTAGCCTAAAATGACACAGAATTACACCTAATTTTGCAGTTTTGTTTATATTGAATTTGTTGTAACTGTATGTGCTTACTATATGTGCAGCGAGGTCTGATACCTGATATGTCAAGTTGCAGACTGCTTTATCGTTAATTTTTCCTCTGTGGGAAATGTTATGTCATCAGAAAAATGAATTATATTCCCATATTGTTTGCATATCCGTTTTTAAGAGTGTGATTATTAATGATATATCTGTAGTATAGTTAATAAATTATTGCTTTTCAGCACCTATTTGTTATAAAAGTTTGCAAGTAAGCCATACATCCCTTTGTAAGTTTATAAAATTACCACTCATAACTCGTGAAATATATCCTGATGGCTTTGAAGACTATATGATAATATTGAAAATTAATAGTCATAAAAAATATTAGTAAGTAGTTGTCTTGAGATGATTAGTAAAATATCCATATTTTATAACCTACTCATATTTTTTCCCTTTTTTCTAGGCATGGGATGCAGACTGCAATCTTCGTCCCACATTCCATGAAACTTACAAGCGGCTTGCACAGCTTCAACAGTTAACTTTGGCATGACCTTATTTGGGAGCATAAAAAGGATATAACATTCTTAGTGGTGCCAATTCTACAGTAGATACAGTAACCTATGGTATATACATAAATACAAATGCAGTACATATGTAGTTGCTCTAAATAAAATAAAATGTAATGACGAAGACTGCAAGCTGTAGTTGATGAATACTGCCGCGCAGATGTGAATTCATAAACATTCGCATACTTTATGCGTGTATATGTGATTACTGGGAATAAGTGAGTAGTGGATTAGAACCAATAAGAAAACAAATAATTCATGTGAAAAAGAGCAACAGTGTGTGCTATAGATGTTTTGCAGGATTCATTGTTTGTAATCTTAGTGCAAAGGTTGGTGTTACAAAAACATGAAAAGTGTAAAATGCATTACACTTACCAAACCAGTCGGGTATAAGGACCAGGCTTTATGTAGTCTGTGTATTGTTTTCCCTCCAGGCTGACTCAGCACCATGTTGACTATATCAAACAGTTTAGTCTTTTATTATTGATACAAATAGTTTCCTTTGCTTTAGTCATATATTAGTATGAGAAAAGGTGATAGTAGACAGTTTCCATCCTTTTAGATTATAATGTTATCATTATTTTTATTACATAGATCCTCCTCCTCATGTTTATGAAGAAGCAGTAGTGCAACACTTTAATAATTTCTTTTCTTATCAAATTATATTTACAATCAGAAAAATTTGAATTATGAATGTTTGCATAAAGGAACCGTATTGATGGGTATTTGACATCACACTTTATATATATATATATTATATATATATATATATATATATATATATATATATATATATATATATATATATATATATATATATATATATATATATATATATATATATATATATATATATATATATATATATATATATATATATTGTTATTCATGTTCCTGTGTTACAAATCTGCTTTGTACATTTTTTCCACATTTAATGTATATTCTTTGTTCATTATTTTCTGTTTGTTTATGCGTGAGAGACCAGTTAGATAATGTTAAATTATCCTTTGTGGAGACACGTTGATATTTTGAATATATATTGTATTGCTTAATACTTACCAGGTTAATTTTTCTACTCGGATGTATATTGAACCTAAACAATTTTTTCTATAAACGTGACCTCTTGTGCCACTGAGTGGACAAGGTGACAACTACTAGATCAAAAGACTTAAGCTTGAAAATATCCTGCACGTCTTCACCTTCTTTGCTAGATTTTTTGTGAAAAAAAATTTCAAGGAGGATGGGATTGCCAGCTCTTCAATACCCAATCGGTTTTCATCATCTCTAATTACAAAATTGAATATACTATAATTATTATAGCGAAACCTTCAAGTTTGCTGGCAGTGTAGATTAATCATCTTTCAAGTTCTTAATATATGTTGTTTATTCAGTATTATTGTATATATAGCCAGCAACATTCAACAGAAAAATTTTGTTTTTGTATTTTAGAATCCTACTCTGTACAGATGATGTATTTCTCCATTTTAATTACAAAATCTTATTTTCTGTGATTATTTGTTATTTTATGTTCCTCTCCCAAAATCCTGCTCATTTATCATGATATCACTTTTATGAAATTTGGAAATTATGCAGTATTAATTACTGGAGCATTGTCACAGCTTAACATATGTGTATAATCTGATTTGTTTGAATACTTTTTTATATGTTAAATGGTTTATGCAGTTTCAATTTCTATTTGTAGATCTTGTAAGCTGTGGAGCCAGAATAATGTTATATATAATTTTAGAATTATATATGGGAATTATAGCATTATTTATAGCCTTTTATTTTATTGCAGGAGGGCATTGCAGATTGCTGTTAAATTATGAAATACTAATCCATTTTCTGACATAGTACCCATATCTGTCATTACATATGGGTTTAATATTTATATATTACGTGGTTCCTATATAATTCCTGTTTATATTTTATAGCATAATTTATTTAGACAGTGCAACAAATATTAATAATTGGAGTTTTTTTTAATTAAGAGGAACTGCAACTTCCTAGTGTATAATGGTACCAAATTTGTTGGCTTTAGTATCTGCCCTTATTAACTTCATATATTAGCGTTATAAATTATTTACATGGGTATAGTTTACCTTCCCCTTAAAAGTTTCTTAAGATAAGCTAATAATAATTTTTCAAGTATATATATATATATATATATATATATATATATATATATATATATATATATATATATATATATATATATATATATATATATATATATATATATATATATATATATATATATATACTATCAGTCCAATTGATTTCTTACCGTATACATACACTCTTACCTCAGTTTAACGTACTTGTAGGGGGGAAGTCCTTATATCCAACTGTCAGTTGTTTCTAGAGGGGGTATCTGTAGTGGCAACAATTACATCAGGAAAAGAAGAGGAATAATACTTTTAATCAAGCACAACATCCAAAGTGACAATGTAAAATACCTGCACACTTTAATGATTGGGTTTTACGTCACAGATGCCCTTTTATTTGTAAGGTCCAGGACGGTGCCTCTTTTCGAAGGACTTTGGTTTTGACAATGTGTGGCCATTACCCCGAGTGAATGCCCTTTCTAACCTCAGACAGTGGCAGGTCTCGAATCGACAACCTAATGATTCAAAGTGGCACACCTTACCACCCGGCCTCTGCGGCCAAAATATCAGAGAGAGAGAGAGAGAGAGAGAGATATATATATAGTCACTCGATTTAATTCATAGTTTTCTTTAATAAGTTCTGTATGGCAAACGTGATATATATACTGTAAGAGACTTTATAATCATTATTTTTATCATTACTAGTGTTATGATTATTAGTATTATTGTTATATTGTCAATGTCATTATTATTATGATCATTATTATTGTGAGACAAAGCAGACAATAGACTAAAGTGCTTCCCTCTCTCTCATATTATTATTATTATAATTGTGATACATGAGCGGATGGTAGCCCAAAATGTTGTCATCTCTCTCTCTCTCTCTTGAAGCTTTGGCTCTTTTCCAATGTTGCCATTGCTGAAAAATACTAACTCTGTTGCTCCAGATTTTGTTCATTACATCCGAAATCTGTTAATTCGAGGTCCGTTAAATCGAGGTTTGAGTCTATTATGAAATTCTGTTGGATATTCATGAACTCATGTATATACATTTATCCAGGTAATGTATTGGATGATATAATTTTTGAAATACGTGATGAAAACATACACGGGTCTAGAGCTCTAATAGAAAGCTACAACATATTTAACAAATCAAGTAGAAATACTCATTATACAAGCCTCCTTGAAAAAAAAAATGCTAAATCAGAGTGATTTAACTCATCCTTTTGTGTAAGGTTTATTTCCTTTTTTTTTTTTCTTTACTTACATCTTGTTGCATAAAGCAAGATACATATCAAATTTCATAAGCATTAAATGAAAACTGAATTACCAAAATATACATTGTAAATTAAGATTTTGGAAGATTCTTTTTTCAACAAGAAACTATTCCCTGCTGAAGCAGAAAAAGGGCCACAACCAAACAAACAAATGGAGGTAGCAGGGCTACTTAATACTTTTCTTATTCTCACCCCCTTCTGTTAGCTGTTAAGTAGCAAGGAAAAGTAATCAAGACTGGAGTGGCATCCCTTCACTCCCATATCCCTTTTAATTGCCTCTGACATCATTCAGTAATGCTGATGAGGAATTCTACCTTTTTCACCCTTATGTCTTTGTTCATAGTTCTTCTGCATATCACATACATATTCTGTATGTCATTATTGACTTCAATTCGGTTGCATAGAATTATTCGAGACTGTCTCTACCATCATATAGTTTATGAAGTTGAATTATTATTTACGTACTTCAAAACTGTCAACCTTGTTCATGAAATTTCAAGTTTTATTTACCCAAAACCTCTCCCCATTTATTATTATTAAAAGTGCTTTTACATAAGAAGTAAATCGAGTTTATATGATATACATATACATATAGTATGTGGTTTAAACACCTATATGACTTGATATATTGTAAAAGCCACGAACCTGGTTTGTTTGATTGGGATCTTTAGCTGTACACACTTATCCATTTCTGACTTGCAATGGTCTAACATTAATTATATTGTATACATCACCTAATACTGTTTTTGTTTTTTACTGAAGATATGTACTGTTTTGTTTTTGAAATTAATTAACTCTAAAACACTTCTGTTTTTTTAGACTAGATATTACTGTATTTTCAAGCAAAGCTAATTGCCTACAAAAGCAAGTAACGTGTTTTGTACCCATTGTATTCAAACTTTAGTAATGCATATCAAGTTCATATGAACATGTTTAATATAATTCTTGTTTGTGCAGACATTTCTAAGTTTGTGATTTTAAAAATCGTATATGAGGTGAGATTATAGTTCATATGAACATGTTTAATATAATTCTTGTTTGTGCAGACATTTCTAAGTTTGTGATTTTAAAAATCGTATATGAGGTGAGATTATGCGATCTGTATATGTCAGCAGATTGTAGTCAACAGCAAGACAGAGCAACCCACTCTTGACACAAGCTGTATGTTGCATTTTCCACTTTTGTATTCTTCACATCTCATAGGAGGCAACGTAGCAGAATAGGGTAATGAGAAAGTTGCAGATTCTGCCTACCTTGCTTTCTGTGCCAGAAAATATGAAAGAAGTGGATAGAATGAGCAGGGTATATGTAAGCCCTGATATATATATATATATATATATATATATATATATATATATATATATATATATATATATATATATATATATATATATATATATACAGTGTTACCTCGGTTATTCGCGCTTCTTGGTTCGCGTTCTCACTCTATCGCGGTTTTTTTTTGGATATATTATTATTTTATTTTATTGGTATACGCAAAAATATTAAAATATTGAAAAATAAAATTTTCAGTATTTTCATCTTTTTATTGAAATTTACGTGGCGTGCTGTTATTTATAATGTAAAGGGTGTTTTTTTAACAGTGCAGGGAGGGTTTATACAGTTCGTAAACGAAAAAATAATTGTAAATGAGTGTGTGTCACGTCATTATCACCTCATTCACCGTAATTTTATCTATCACTTTCATAAAAACTTACGTTGCTTGCTGTTATTTATAATGTAAAGGGTGTTTTTTTAACAGTGCAGGGAGGGTTTATACAGTACGTAAACGAAAAAATAATTGTAAATGAGTATGTCACGTCATTATCACTTCATTCACCGTAATTTTATCTATCACTTTCATGAAAATTTACGTTGCTTGCTGTTATTTATAATGTAAAGGGTGATTTTTAACAGTGCAGGGAGGGTTTATACAGTGTAAACGTAAAAATATATTAAAATATCTATGTACATATAGGCGGATCCTACTTCGCGGATTTCCTGGTTCGCGCCCGGTCCCGGAACCGAACTACCGTGATAAGTGAGGCAACACTGTATATAATATATATATATATATATATATATATATATATATATATATATATATATATATATATATATATATATATATATATATATATATATATATATATATATATATATATATATATATATATATTATATATATATATATATATATAAAATTAAGGAGGAAGAGATTTCTGTTGCACTTGCTCAAGCCCTCTATAATACCTTGTAAAACGAGCAGGGATTGTAGGTAAAATTCTTATTGCACCACCAAGAACGTTCATTTCAGTCCACTCCTATGACATGTATAGTATTTTGATATGACTGTATTGCTGTGGAAAGATAAGACTCAAAGGGTGACAGTTGTAGGACGGAATAGGTGACCAAGTTCCAAATTTGGGAGAAAGAAACCATCATTAATAGATGTGCATTTTCCTGTTTCTTCTTGCCCTGCAATCTATTTATTTCTCACTTTTTGTTTTGCCATGCAACTTATACTTTCTAGAATCAACAAAATTAATGTGTCTTCTGTTCACTGAACTAAGTTATTTCCTTTGTGTTCAAAGCAACATTCTTGAAGTACGCTCTTAATGTTAATCACTTAAAACACAGAGATAGTTTAAAAGAATGAAGTCAGTATCTTCTCCCAAGGTTTCGGCAACATCTCCCTCAAAAAGAAAGATTTATTAAAGCTGTGGCTTCTATGGGAGTAGATGACAGTTATTGTATATATTCAACTCAACAGTTTATTAAAATACTATATTTACTTACATTATATTAAACGCTGAAACAGAACATATTTACAAAATCTGAAGGAAGACTGGAGACTTTGAATGTAGGTTGATGTACTTATTATATGACAAATTTAATGAATACATCAATCCTGTTTAAAATATAAACCATTTACTGTGTAATGTAGAGTTTGTTTTGAAAAGTTTAACAAAGCAAATTTTAAGCTGAAAGTCTCCTGATGCTCATTTCGAATAGTGTTGTTTTAATGTGAAAATATAATACTGTATGTTAAACCTCTGAAATCTTATAATTTTCATTTGTTAAAGGAATATACATTTTATTCTGGCAGAAGGGGTTATATTAACGAGGTTAAAAGAATGTTATGCATCTTTATGAAAGCAGATTTGAAGTTCATTTCGTTCGACACCTATTCCCAGCAAAAATAAAATACGCTCATTGGGTATATTTGTGTCGGCCCATAACCATTGTGCTATTAGTGTAAGCTCTCCACCTAAGGAGGGAAATATTTTGTCTTATCTGTAAAGCAGTATTGCTGGAAATATGAAAAACAATATCAATCGACTTGAAAATTATGTCCATTGCCCCGTAGTTGTTCTCATAAATATTGCTGGCTATTTCTTCCAATATGTGGATTTTGTTATTTCCCTTTTGAAGAACTTATTTTGAGTTTTCCATAACTCTTTAATAGTTAGAGGAAGTACATCAGACATTAGCCAGAACATTTTGCTAATAAACAACAATTGAATACAGGTATTGAGCAGAAGAGAGTACATCAGACATTAGCCAGAACATTTTTCTAATAAACAACAACTGAATACAGGTATTGAGCAGAAGATATCATATGTCCTATACTGTGCGTGTAAAAATTATTAACAGTAAGAGTAGGATTTTATTTGGTGTAATGGCATGAATGTTTTATAGAAAAACATGTTGAATTATTTATATTTTTGATATTAAAAAACAAAGAAGATAAGAAGTTTTTCATAGATTTCTATAAGGATAAACTTGTTCTTATTTATATCCTCGTGACAGACAACTTAGGAATTAAATGTATACTAATGTATTATGAATGTACAGTATGTATTATCTTAAGCTATTAAGGAATGTGATATGGCAAAATACTTGTAAAGGTCAAATAATTACATATTTGTCCCATAGTGAAATTTGCCCCACAATTTGTGTAGTGTGAGCCTAGAATTAAGTTTGGAGTAGAGAGCAGAGTAATTGGATCAACTGGATCCTTGCCAGGTTTTTTAGTATATTGAAAGTGTACTTTCTTTTCATGCTGTATATTTTGATGCTTAGAATATGAAAAGAAGTTTAGATAGTGTTTGGAATTATTCTCCAAGTCAGTCCTTTATGATAATTACAAATTTTAAATTTTTAAGTTAATAGTCTGCGATAATGTGAAATCTGGAAGGCATGGTATAAGTAGCAAAAATATGAAAGCTTTCAAAATTTCCTTTTGGATTTTTATAAGTATAGTACATTATTGTATACTTGCATGCAGTATTTCATAGATAACGATAAACAAAAAAGAGAAAAAACCTTTGTGCATTTTGATGTGTACAGCAAAGTATGTTTTGCAAGTTATTATTAGGAACTTCTTGCAACCTGACTGAATTGCAGTGATACTATTTTTTGTTTGTTATTTAGTAGGGAAACATAAATATAGAAACTTTTCCCCATATATAGGGAGAGTAAGTTTATTGTGAGTTTGTATATTAAAGATGATGAAGGATTTTATGATTATTAATTAAGGATAAATATATACATATGCTGGATAGGTAAGATACCATTAAAAGTGCTATAACTTGTGGTGTACTGGTCATTAGGCTAAGCAACCAGATGTAATTGTAGTACAAGGAAAAGCATATTCATTTAGCAGCAGTTATATATATGCCAAACTGATCATTCTTGGTAATTCAGCTTTTTTTGACGTGATGAAATATCATTTGTGTAATACAGTAATAGGAATAGGGTTTATACCTGTGTAACTATGATTCCAGGGATGTGAAGTGTTAGGTTAGCTGCAGTATTCAAGAAATCTATTAATAGAATATGGTATTGTTCTTATCCCTTGAAGTTTGGGTACCATTCAAGCATACTACATACAAAAGCCATATTCTCCTTTTTAAGGGAGGTGGCTGAGTCACGGAAAAATACCTGGACTCTCTGCGGGAAGAAACTACTGAGGAGGGGATTCCCCCTTGCTCCGCCTCATCTAATTAACTATTATGGCACGCAGGGGAACATGTAGGAAGTATTCTTGCCCCTTCCTTCAGATAATCTTCATGTGTAAAAATATTCATTTAGCATCCCATCTATAGTCACTGGAAATCAAACCTTGAACCTCTTAAGACTTCAGTGGCACAGGAAAACAAACCATTTGCAGCATCAAGATATTGTCACAAATTCTCAAACCCCAAATTTGGCCTGAAATTCTTCCTATTCTAACACCTATTCAATAAATTTAGCTACGTCTGCCTCTGGAGTAAGAGGTTTAGAGCTTGAACTCAACCAATATGCTGTACATGGTTTAACTTGTTTGATTATAAGTATTTGCACTTACAGTGCACTGTTATTGGCCAAAGTGTTATATTATTTTAAACAATGTAGAGTTGAAATGTATGCTAATAATGGTCCTGATATTTATAATTCCCATAGAATATGCTGTACAACAAAAACTCATAAACAGTTTAGAAGTAGTATTCTATATTTTGATGTATGAGTATTATTGCTACTTACACAAACAATAAATTAGGCTTTAAAAAGAAAAAAAAATTGTGAAGTTTGGTATTTTACAAAATAAATTACATTTTGAACTTCAACCTTTACATAATTATTTATTTTATAAAATTTTATATTTACAGCAAAAATAGAGTAATATATTTGGTCATAAAAAAAAATCTCTTTGACATATGGTTTTAGCTGAAAATCACAGTATAAATTTTATCAAGAAATACATAAAGCTGCTGAACTCATGATTGATTTTGTGGGCATGCTTAACCATGATGATTCTTGTGCTTTTCCCAACATGATGTGAATTAAAACTATCAGGTTCTTGAACTGTACTAAAATGCTTTCAACTGTGGTTCAGTTTTATAAGAAAAAATTAAGTAGAGAAACTTTCCTGTACGGTATTGTTTCGTAAATGAAAATAAAAATATTTACATTTTATGTCATATGAGTCTAGAACCTAGTTTACTAATATAGAACAATTTAGAAAAAAAGTCATGTTACTTCTTAATATGAACATTGTTGTACAATGACTTGCACTTCTTAACCTCGTCCATACATGTATACACGTTGGAGTATGAATTAAATAAGACCGGAATCTTGAGAGAATGGATGTGACATTTATTCTTGAAGTATTCTTACAAACAGCTGCTAACCTCAAAAGCCTCTGAGGATATAGGTATTCTTCTATCTGAACTACATCTTATACAGTCTAGGCCAAAAGCAGCCGTGATGGTTGACTGATGACTCTGCCTAGAAATGACTGAGGATTTGATCCAGCCTCTTTGTAGACTTGACTATGAATTACTCACTCTGTGACTAAACTAACACTTGATTTATACCTCTCACAGCTCAGACCAGCTGCAAGATACAACAAGGAGATGGAGGTGGGAGGTCATTCTGTTTATGCCTAGACCAATTGAATTGAATTTTGCTTGTCTTTCAATCAGGTAAACGCCCCAGATCATATAACATGGGTGTGATAGGTGCAGTGCTGGTTTCTACGCAGGTGTCTGAAGCCTAGTTTCCACGTGGTAGCCCCGGCTAACACAGTGCACATTTGTGCCTCAAGGGACAAACCTTTTCCTTTCAGTTTTAGCTCAAATATCAGATAGGAAGTATGGGATCCACACCATGGTACCTGGCTCTAAACAGCTTGGCAGTTATTAGATACATATTATATGACAGCAAAGTAATATATTACATTTTAATAATTTAACATTGTTGCACATTGATAATTGTGTAGTTAGTTTATCAATACAAAATACATTGGATTACTTAATAATAATCACATCATTGGGATGCTTGGGAGAAACATCCTTCTTTCATGTCCCCCCCCCAAAAAAAAATGTAATTTACAGTTTTGTAAGTATAGTATGTGTTTTATTTGCAGAAAAATGATACTTTTGATAATACAACTTTTTTCATTATCACCACAGATTGTTAAAAAAATCTTCTGTACAGTTTACTTGGGTGGCACAACTATAGCAAAAGAACGTAATCGGTGGGATTTCATCCTATGCCACCGTATACTCTCCAGTTTTTCTCTGACGAGAAAATTCAAAAGAGAGAAAATGCCAGTCTCCTCCTTTCCATAATAGAGTTCCTGCTAAAGCCACAGGATGGATGCCCAAAACTGCAATAAAGCAAATGAAGATAGGATGAACTTCATTATTTACCCTGCTTCTCCTCTCCTATTAGCTTGTCAAGTTAGTTTGTGCCATCTCTTACCCCTTAAAAAACATTAAAAATTACAATGCAAAAGTCCCCCTACTTAAGAGCAACAAAGTTACGAACATTCGCAGATGCAAACAAAAACTTACCCATTATCAACTCATGTACTTTGAATTTATTACTGTACTATAATATTACAGTATTAAACTTCATTTACTGCATACTTTATTTTATGTAGTAGTTAAGAAGCATCAGAGAGGACTACATTTATTACACAAGGTTCTAGGATCCGTTGTTCCAGATATCCCGATGAAGAGAGTGATGGAGGGATTCTTCTCCCAAGACGAAGACCAGAAAGTTCCACTTCCAGAGAGATCCAAACCTCTTTTTCAAGAAAAATCTTCAGCAAAGATTGATATGTACTTGCATTGCCTTGATGCTTTTCCAAGGTTTGATGAAAATTTATGGTAGTGAAAATATCTCTGGATATTTCATATGTTGGTGAAGCATCAGTGTTGCACACCAAGTACAAAACAATCTTTGTTTAAGACACGTTTATGGAAAAGTGTTTTCAGTTTGTATCCCATGGCAAAAGGCACTTCATTGTTAAAGACATTTCTGGAGAAGGACTATTAATTTTATGGGAGAAGAATCTCTACAACTCTCTTCAATAAGGATATCTGAAACAAAGGATCCTGGAACCTTGCGTAATAATTCCAGTCCTCTCTGGTGTTTAAACAACATATATACAGTACTCTTCATACAAAATATCAATAATAAACACATTAAAATTCATTAATACTGTATACTTTGTTTTCTATAGTAGTTAAGTGTACTTTATGGTACTTTTTTTTTTATTTAAACAACTTACGAAATATTTACTCACAAGCGGACTACTGGAACATAACTCGTTTGAAGTTGGGGAGTGTCTGTACAAATAATTTTGAAGAGAGTTCCGTCTCCTCTCCATGGGGCGTATCTTTTTTTAGTTGACTAATATGATACAATCAGCATGAACCCACAACACAAGGATGAAACAAATGAGCCGATAAATATATTTGTAACATTTTATAGACTACATTCATGCACTAACTGTTCTGTTGCACAGTAAAAAAAAGTACATACTCTTAATCTAAGTAGAGCTCAAAACCTAGCCACAGGTTTCCCAGGTTTACCCTTTGTACAGTCAGTCTAGCTTCGTGGTTCCCAACGTGGTATGCACTCCCCACAGAGGGCAATTCATGTGTTATTAACAGAAATCCAGTCTCTCTAGCCATGTTCTCTTGACCATAAAACGTGTCTGAGTGCTCGGTTTGCATCTGGCAGTATGTTCAATACAATCTCATGTTGCTCTGCATTTTTCCATTATAATATGTGATTATTTTATTAAACAAAATGGTGCAGTGTGGTAGTGTGTATTTACCTAATTGTGTTTGCGGGAAAGAGCCCAAAGCTCGTATCTTCCCGTCTCCTGATCGGTTCCATTTTATACATAGTGATACTTATCATACATGTCCTTAAAACTATGGATTGAGATAGCATTAACTACCTCCTCGCTTAGCCAATTCCAATTATCAACTACTCTTACACTGAAAAAGTATTTCCTTACATCCTGCAAAGAAGTTTTCTTACGAAGCTTCAAACTATGATCTCTAGTTCTAGAGCCAGCCATATCAAAATATCGATCCCTTTGTTACATCAAAATTCTGCACCGTTTTCAAAGTGTTTCTATGATAAAGCAGAATATCTCTAAAGGTTTCAAAGTTAGGGCAATTTGAGTGTAAGAAAATTTTAATCATATTTTCTCCTTTTTTCATTTGTGGCGGAATGTACCTTATGGTTCTAGGAGCCTCATATATTGTATATACAGTAAATGTATTTAGTGTATCATCATCAACACAATCATCAAAGCGTATTTCATTCCATAAGCTTTTCTCACATTTTTTTCTTTCAGTCTCAAACCCTATGCATAAAATGAGTGTTGCAAGCAAGAAAAAGGTTCATCCGTATTCAAAGGAATATTTAAAATTTGGTTTCATACCCGCTATTCATGGTGACCGGTCACCTTTCTGCTTCTTATGCCAACAATGCTTGACCAACACATCAATGAAACGAAGTCATCTTGAGGCGCATTTGAAGGCAAAACATAGCATGTATGTAAATTCAAAATTAAATGTCTGCAAAGTCTTTAAAGGAGATGTTTGAAAAAAGATCAACAATAAAGTCCCTGTTCATTGCACAAACTGTCAGTCATACTCTTGAGGCTAGTTATGAAATTTCTTTATGCATTGCTAAATCTGGAAAAAGATCATACTATAGAGGATGATTTAATTAAACCTTCATTGTCAGCCTTTCTTAAAACAGTTCTGGAATAAGATGACAAAGACGTTAAAGCCATGCCACTTGGTAACAATACTGTTAGCAGAAGAATAGATAAAATGAGTGAAGATATTGAAATACACCTTGTTTGGAGTCTCCGTGGCAAAATGGTAGCGTCTGCGACTCTGAGGCAGCAGGTCAAGGGTTCGCGCCCTGTCACGGACTGAGGTTAGTAAGGGCATACACTCAGGGTAATGATTACATCTGCCAAAACAAGTCCTCTGTAAGAAGGCAACCGTCCTAGCCCTTAGTATAAAAAGGGAGTTTGTGACGCAAAACCGAATCCATTGAAATACTCCTTGTTTAAAAGTTGATATCAAGAATGAATCAATTCTGAGAGACAGTGACGGCATATTGCTAACCTATGCAAGATTATTGATAAAGGTGAATTTGCTGAAGAAATGTAATTCTGCATATTATTAAAGAGAACCACTACCGTCACATATATAATAAGCTAAAAAATTACTTAGAAGTCAATTATATATCAATGGAACACACAACATTTTGTTCTACAGATGGTACTCCTGTTAAGATGGAGAAGAAAAATGGCTGCTTAAAACTGATAGATGATGTGAATCCAAAAATGCTTCTCGTGCACTGTTATCCATTGAGAGAAGTCAGTGTCCAAAAATATTTCTCTTGTTCTTAATGGGGTACTAAAATCAGTTATAAAATGCATCAAAGCTAATGCCAAAAGTGACCGTCTCTTTAAACAATTTTGTTAAGATAAAAATGCAGACAAAAGTGAGACTTTTACTTTGCAGTGAGGAAAGGTGGCTCCCAAAGGGGACTTGTTTGAAAAGATTAATGGAACTATTTGATGTTCTTAGTGACTTTTTAAGTGACAAACTTGAAATGAAGCACCTGTTAACCGTTGATGGTAAAGAATTCAAGTTATTTAGCAGATGTCTTTGAAAAACTGAATATGTTGAATAAACAACTTCAAGGAACAAATAAAACTCTAGTTGATGCAAAGGCGAAGATATTTGGTTTAATTACATTTATTAAGTTATGTCAAAAACATATTTCTTGCAAAAATTTTGACCTGCTTCATTGGCTAAAAAATATGAGGTGAATGATGCTGCTGTACTTGTCATTGTGAATCATCTGAAAATATTGCCTCTGATTTGAAAGAAAGATTTTCTGATTTAAAACAAATTGATTTCCCATCATGGGCGATACAGCCAGTGCTAGTGGATCTATCTGATATCTCAATTCTGTTCCAAGAAGAACTCTCTAAATACAAAATAATGAGTCAGTTACAACTTTAATTAATATAAAGGAAGCAATGGCATGGCTTTGTGATGAGATAGAAATTAATACCCAAATTTAACGCACTTTGCAAGAAAACTGTTGTTACTGTTCGTTCCCATCTTCATACTTAGCTGAATGTAGCTTTAGTGCAGTAAATGATTTGCTAATGAAGAAAAGAAATCTACTGGATATTACTAAACAAGTAGGCTTGAGACTGACGACACTTACTAAATTGGTCCTAATATAAATTCACTCTGCACAGGCATAAAGCACAAGGATCTCACTAACTTTAGTCTACTTGTCTTGAGGTGAGCTCAAATTGTATTTTGCAATTGATGAGTACCTTTATTTTGTTGCAATTACCTAATTGTGCTTACGGGAAAGAGTATCATGCTCGTAACTCCCTGTGTTTTGGTCGCTTCCATATTTGTCCCTAGTAATTCTTATCATACCTGTCCTTAAAACTATAGATTTAGTTAGCATTAACTACCTCCTTGCTTAGCGAATTTCAATCATCAGCTGCTCTTACAATAAAAATGTACTTCCTTACATCCTGCACAGAAGTTTTCTTACGAAGCTTCAAACTATGACCTCTAGTTCTAGTGCTAGCCATATCAAAATATCGATCCCTATCCACTCTGTCATAACGATGAGGGAATTTAAAATCAGTCATCATATCCCCCGTAATTCTTCTAGCTTCGAGTGATAGTAAGTCTAATTCCTTCAACCTCTCCTCATAATTGAGATTGAGTATTTCTGGCACCAGTTTCGTGGCATGTCTTTGAGCTTTTCCAGCTTAATTATGTGCTTTTTCAAGTGTGGATTCCAAAAGGGGGGCTGCATATTAAATCTTTGGCTTCACAAAGGTTACATAAATATTTCTGTACATTTCCTTGTCCATGTGCTTGAGGGCTACCTTACATTTGCTAAGAGAGCATATGCTGCCCATTTATAAGCATTTCCTGTGACAAATCTTCAAGTATGTTTACTGCTAGATCTCTCTCAATGTCTGTCTCTTGAAGTTCTGCCCCTGCTATTGAGTATTCAAGCTTGGGCCTTCTCGCACTTGTACCCATTCTCATTACCTTATATTAATTTAGAAGTACTGAATTTCATTAGCCACTTTCCTGACCACTCATGCAGACTAGCTAGGTCTTCCTGAAGTTCTCTACCATTGTTTTCGTCTCTTACTTTTTTTCAGAATCTTTGCATCATCTGCAAACATATTCATTAATGATTATACAGACTCTGGTAGGTTATTTACATATTCAAAGAACAAAAGTAGCCACAAGCCTGAACCGTGTGGAACTCCACTACTAACCCTTCTCCATTCAGACACGAAGTATCTTACTCTAACCCTCTATTCCCTTCTTTCTAAGTAAGTTTTTATCCATTCCAAGACATTTCCACCTATTCTCGCCATTGTTTGCAGCTTCTTAATAAGTCTCCCATGTGGGACCTTATCAAATACCACCTGGAAGTCTAGGAATATGCAATCTGCCCAGCCCTCTCTTCCTGTAAGATTTGCCTTACCTCCTCATAAAATTCTAATAAGATCTACCTTCTCTGAAGCCATGTTGTTTCACTGACAAAAAGTTGAAAGATTTCAGGTGAAGAAAGCTGTGTTTTCTTAGTAGTTTCTCCATTAACTTTGTAAACTATGCTGGTCAAGGAAACTGGTCTATAGTTTAGAGTTGTATCCCTCCTTCCTTTTTTGAAGATAAGTATCACATGCGCTTGTTTCCAGCATCTTGGAATCTCCCCAGATTCCAGCGACTTTTCAAATATGAAAAATAGTGCCTCCGATATTGATTTACCACATATATTAAGTACATAAGGGGATATGTAATCAGGAACTGTAGCTTTATGGCCATCTAACTTCATCAGTGCTTTGCATATGTCTTTGGCAGAAAAGATGATGTTCTCTAATACCGGCCCATGAGCTCCTATCTGTGCAATCTGAAGGGGTGGGATAGTTTCTGCTGTAAATACTGACTGTAACTCCTTGTTCAATTCTTCGCATATCACTTCATCCATCTCAGTGATGTTTCCATCCACTCTCTTTTGTAATTAAAATGCTCAAGGTATTGCAGAAAAATCTTCTATTCAAATTATTTTATATATAGTATATGCATTTCAGTTCTCTATTATATGTTTTGAAACATTATTTGCGGCTTTTTCATATCATTTCATATTATTATTTTTATTTTTAACAATTTTTTAGTGATTTCTTCCTCTGTACTTCAACTGTCATTTCGCACTTTTAGTTTTCACTTTCATGGATGCCATGATGTTCATTGGAAGCTTGTGTAAACCAAGTTAATGGCCTTTTAGACTTCCTCCACGTGAATTGGAGTTCACGTTTTGAATAATAAGAATTATGTGTCACAGGGGGGGATTAGGAGTTTAGATATCCTTAGGTGGTGCATGGCTAAAAAAGGTTGGGACCCATTGGTCTAGCTCATTATCTCTCAATAACATGTCAAAGCATATTACTCATACAGCTTTTTGTAATTGAAAGAGTTTCTTACCATAAAACAATGGCGTTATTCTACAACAAAATCACACAATAAGTAACAATCTGCAAGCAAAAGAAATAACAATTACCTTAACGTCTAATAGTAACATACAAAACATAATAATACAGCATATATAATATACAACATTCTCCCCGGCCATATAATTTTACCAGTCATCACCTTTGCCTCCAGAGAAGGCAAAGGTGAAGGCTCTGAATTAGATCGATCAAATTCCTCTCCACTGACTGGCTCAAATTCAGATATTTGAAGTTTTGATTCAGGTGCTTGAATAGAAGGTCCCTTTACTTCAGTAGTTGGGCACGGAGCCAAGTCTTGAAGAGATACAGTTGACTCACGACCATCACTATGTCTAACGTGCATATGTTAGAGTTGCATGGATTAACTCCACTTCTTTAACAATGGGATCGTCCTTCGAACGCCTCGCGAATTGATGAAAAACACTGGTCCTGGATTCAACAACCAAGAAGAATGAGAAACCCCCAAAGATGAACAAAAAACTCCTCATGAGGGGTCGAGTTTGTAGCTGTTGATAGAAGTGATCTAATACAGTGCAGAGCCTGAGGCAGCACCACCTCCCAGTGTGATTCAGGGTGATTGCAGGACCTCAGAGCCAGGCAGATTGCTTTCCAAATAATCCCGTTGTATCTTTCAACCAGTGCATTCCCCTCAGGGTGATAAGGGGTAGTCTTGCTTGTATGCTTGTATCAAATTATGCAGAAAAAGATATTCCTGCACTTCCCGAGATATGAGCCCTAACCTCTATCAAAGTTAATAAAATTTGGAGCTCCACACACAGAAAAAATTGCCTCCAACCATTGACTTACAGTCTTGGAAGATGTATCCTTAGAGGGTATTGCATATGGAAACCGTGAAAACTCATCCACTGCAACAAACAGATACTTGCTGTTTGTCAGTGAAGGCAAAGCCCCTTTAAAATCAACACTTATACATTCTAATGCCTGTGTAGCTTTAATGAGTTTCCTAAGAGACATAGAAACAAACTGTGGTTTCAGTTCAGCACATGCACGACATGCAGAACATACTTCCTTTACTTCTTCTCTTGAGAATGGCAAGTTCTTCGATTGTGCATAATGAAGAAGGCGAATAACACCTGGATGGCATAAATCATCATGTAATTTATTGAGAGATGGTGAAAAACTGGCATTGAAGCAGGAACGACTTAAAGTATCAGCAACAAAATTGTAGCGTCCTGGATGGAAACGAATATCATAACAAAAACAGCCTTGGATTTTATAATTTACAATCTTTGATCGCTTACAATTGTCCAGTATAAATGCAACTGATCTCTGGTCAGTCACGATGGTAAGGCATTGACCAGACAAAAAATTAGACCATTTTCTTACAGCCTCAATCACTGCCGTAGCTTCTTTTTCAACCATTGGATAATGTACTTTATGTCCATTCAACGTTTGAGACATGAACGCTACTGGTCGTCCAGACTAATTTAACGTAGCTGAAAAACAGCAACATCCAAGACGTCACATTCCTCCACAAAAGGCTTAGAATTGTCAGGACAATGTAAAGCAGCATTCATGAGCAGTCGCCTCAAACTGCTAAAGGCTTTACAAGCCTCAGAGGTTAGTGGAAAAGTTTTTGCCTTAATTAAAGGCTGAGCATAGTCTGAGAGACAAGGTATCCACTTGACATAATATGCAAACATGCTTAATACTCTCTTTAAAGCATTCATACCCATAGGTGATTCAAGATCAAGAAGTGGCTGCATTCTAGATTTATCTGGTCGAATCAACCCATCACTGATTTCATAACCAAGAACAGAAATATTACTAACTTACAGTATAGATTTTGATTCCTTTAGAGTAAGACACTCTCTTAGCAGCGGCTAAAAATCTTTTCACACATTCATCATGTTCAGCTTGGTCTCTCCCTGCAACAGTAATATTATCTAGGTATGGAAATGTATTTTGGAGGTTCTCCTCATCAACAAATTTGTCTAAAGCACGCTGAAAAACCGCCACACCATTAGTTACACCAAAAGGCACATGTGTGAACTGAAATAGCATCCATTAGCCTCAAAAGCTGTGTAATGTTTGTCATCCTAACATAATGTCACCTGATAATATGCACTTTTCAAGTAAAATGTTGAGAAAATTCTGTATTGTGATAATTTATTAACTAGAGATCCGATCTTGGGCAAAGGGTATGCATCAAGGTCAGTATGCAAATTTATAGTATTAGAGTAATCTACACACATACGTTTCTTACGGCAATCAAATTCATCTTTTACAGCTACTACCTGAGCTCGCCAAGGAGACAAGCTAGGCTCAATAATACCTTCTGCTAACAAATGCTCAACTTCTTGAGCTATAAACTGCTGATCAAGAATACTGTATTCGTGAGATTTAGTTACAATTGGCCTAACATTTGCCTTCATATTAGCAAATTGATGTGGTTTGGAGAGATATGCTACAGCCAAGCTACTAATATTGGCATCTGGGTCATTAATCTGTAGTTCAGATTTTGGCCCACCATACAGGATAGTAACAGCAGCATGCTGTTTTTGGAAATCCAAGCCCAAGATGATATCACCACACAGATCTTCGATTGCTTCTAAGCGAGTTCTCTTATAATGCTTGTCATTTATAACTATATCTGCGTGACAGACACCTCTGACTGGAGCATGTTTAGATGCCATTGCTAAGGTGATACTTCGGGAACTGGGCTTGATATGCAACTTCAGTCTCAATGCTAATTTATAATCTATAAAGCTATCTGAACTGGCTGAGTCAATTAATGCTGTTGCATTATAGTTATTAATCAAAACAGCAACTGTAGAAATTGATAAGCAGTCAGTGCAGCAGCAGAAATTACACAAAACTCTCCATGGCCAGTTGCAGCCACAAATTTCTGCTTATGCTTTGACTGACATACCTTAGCCCAGTGGCCTGTCTTTCCACAAAATGTACACTCACTGGTTTGAGCAGGACATTAAGAACGAAGATGATTCTGTATGTGAAGGGCCAACAGTGTTGTTTACAAAGCGGCAGTTGTCAAATTTCATTGCAGGCAAATCATCAGCAGGTAAAGCAGCAAAAACTTGGATGGCTGCTGCTTGAGCATACTGTTCAGAAATATACTGAGTGAGCTCAAGTGCCCTTGCAGTCTCATGGGCCTGGCTCAAAGTTAGTTCCTGGTTTTCAAGCAACCACTGACATATCGTGCCAGATTGGAGACCATTTATGAAGGCATCTCGAATCAGGTCCTCACGATACTGCTCAGCAGTAACAGCTGTAAATTGGCAGTTCTTGCTCAGTTAATGTAGTTGTTGTAAATATTCTCGATGTTCTCCGTCTGCTATTGTCATCTTGTGATCAACAGATGATGTGCAAAAATAACATTTTTCTTATTTATAAATTGTTTATCCAGGATTCCAACAGCTGGATCGAAAGTTACACAATCAGCAATATGTTTTTACCCGGAAGCAGAGACATATTTTGTTAGACAGCGCAGTTTGTTCGGTGCATTGGCTCCACACTCCTCAATGAAGTTGACAAAAAAATTTTTTTCCAATTCTTGTATTCCTTCTCAGCATCTGGTGCACTAGAATAATTGTTGAGCTTATCTGGATGCAGATGATGATCTATAATGATTGTTGTAGAATAAATTCTTGTAAATGAAACAGTTTCTCACCATAAAACAATGGCTTTATTTTACAACAAGATCACACCATAATTAATAATCTACAAGCAAAAGGAAATAACAATTACCTTAATGTCTAATAGTAACATAATAATACAGCATATATAATATACAACATAACTTCATGTCTGCCTCTCCTCCACAAGGCTTTACTCAAACCATTTCACATTTTCTTTCTTTCCAAGTAAAACTGCCTGATGTGCTTCGGTTAATCTGGTGGGATACAGATGTGTGAGAGAATTTTTGTTGTTTGTGAAAAAAATACCTTGGTCACACTAAATTTATATTACTGCATAAAGCTTGGTACTCTAAAAACATGCATGTGTATACATGACCTGAATATGCAAATGTTTTCGTTAACTGCCATTATCGAATTTTACAAGTATTATTTTCATTGAAGCTACAGCTTATTAAGAAGAGACATATTTTTCATTTAAATATGGCAATCACAGCTTAAAAAAATCCATACCATAACTCCTGTCAAAATTTTGTGATCTTAAAGAGGATTAAGTGTACATTAACCATTACACAACAGATGGCACAGTTACAGTTACCTA